>JAASFV010000071.1:0-45986 GCA_023334015.1 Globisporangium paddicum
ATACACTGAGCTTCCATAGCCAGTCAAAGTAGCTTTATTTAGGCCTAGCTATAGTATACAAACCTCTAGTAATTTGCGTCCGCTTTCGGGGCCGCCCTCAGGGCCTAAATAAACAGTCTCCCTTTTGCCTTGTTAACAAGCAAGTTAAAGTCCTTCCCCCTTTTGCCCACATTGCTCTGTTGTAAACAGGCAATTGGATCGCAGGAACTGCTGATCCCCTTCATCACGAGTCCTTGTCGAAGTCGTGTAACACACGCTTCTTCACTCTGTGTATCGTGCTGAGTAACTCGAGAACGCCCGGCTACAGGTGGGGCCACACCAGATTCCGGCTGGGGCTCGATAAGAGGGATGCGGAGATCGAACAACCGGCAAGTTGCAACGAGAAACTGCGTGGAAAGCATGACTCAAACCATATCTGTGGCCAAGCCTAATGCGGATGAGGCTGAAAAAGCCAATACTCTGGGAAAGGTCGAAGCAAGAGTGACCCATAGACTGACGAGTACGACTCGGGAGCCCTGACTGAATTTGTGAGAAGAAAGACGTCAGAAGAACAAGGCAGTGCCAAAGAGCCTATAATTAATGGGACCGACGGCTCCCTTCCCGGACAGCGATAAATAATTGAAAATGGAGGACGTCTCATGACGTGAAGGACAATTGAGCCAGGTTGCCGTCGATGGCGGCTGCACCGCGCAAGCTCGATCACTCAAGGAACCGATGGCACGACAAGACGAAAGCCTCTGCCTGCGGATGGCTCATTTGATGGCAGACGTTGTGTCCATCCGAGGTCCCAGAGGATGCGAAGAGAATTGTGACAAAAGAGCTGACAAACGTGAAGAACACAAGGCCACGATGCCTCTAAATGCATGCGGCTTCCTATCTGGAACACTTACGTGGCATAAAGACCAGTACAAGCACAGATTGCGCCAATATCATTGCCGCGTCAAACCCCAGTGGATCGTCTCCACCACCCAGTAACACTGCGCTATCCCATGTGTACGAGCCACACTCGTTTTCTCTCAATCACACCAACACTAACGCACACCAAGGCCAAACACGCAAATACATATAGGCAGACCGATATACGCAAGAATCCTTAGTTTCTTCACGCTCGCCGGAAAACGTGGTGACCCGGATGGAAGCTAGAGGGGGAGCGTACTTGCAGGCTTGGGAGAGAATTCGCAGCTTTTTATAAAGGGACTGATGACTTTCGACACTGGAAGAATCCAGTGTGCTCATCCCATCTTCTTCGCATTGGCCCTACGATCTCACTTGACTATCTCTGTCGTCTGATCGGTAGTTCCGTCTATTAGAACCTAGCAAACACTCTTGATATGTAACACAAGACCTAGGTATCCTGCGAATATACCGGAGGTCAGGCGCAGACGAACTTCACGGCTTAGGGTCTGGAGCTAGTCACCGGAGTCTAGGTGCTGGGCTACTGAACGCGCATCCTTCTGGGACGGGCCGTTCGGGTGAAGGGGCAGTTGACAACTCAAGAAGAAGGCGCGGATCTTTCTCGGCCGATGAGTAGGTCTCGTTGCTCGACGTGGATTGATGGGAGGGGCATCTGGGACTCGACGTCTCTCTCGGACCACTTCGTCACACAACTCTCCATACAGGGAACACCAGCACTTCGTCTGGTTCGCCGTGCTTCTCTCCACCCAGTGAGCAACACCGCGGACACCGCTCCGCCCCGGCATTAATCCGGGACAGTTAGCAATTGGTGCTACTACCAAGTGCATGATGGCGAGCCTACAGAAGAGCTTCCACCTTCTCAACTCTGTGCCCGTGATATGTGGAGACCATTTCTTCCTCGATCCAGCATTACTGTATCCAGAATTCCGCAATGCGGGAATGTACTCGCGAACGTCATGTCACCTGTTGGTCCATGAAGAAATATCGCCGCTGACAAATCATTTACATTGAATATGCGACAAGCAAGATTGACATCGCAATGTACACCTTCTACTCGCGACGAGGCGAGTCACATACCAATATGGATTTTGATATTGATTGATGTTAGCTTGACTTTATTTGATATTCTCCCATGCACAGATCGCCGACGCGCACCACGGCACATGGGAGTGAGGCATGAATGTGAGAATCATCTCCGTTCATGTTTGTGTACACAAATCTATCCACAAAATTAGCACCTTGGTTTTGAGATTCCTGTCTTTCGCTGCTCTAGGACCTTCCACACAAAGGCACTGTACATTTGTTGTCGTCTTCGCTTTGCATTTCTCTATGATAAGCGTTTTACCTATACAGTTCGCAATTTTCGACAATGTGTACCTCCCCAATGGTGAGCTGTGATCACTCTTGCTGTTGAAGTTTGATCAACATGATTTAGTAACACTATCGCTGCTACTTACAGGTTCATTCAACCTTTTCATATATGTTCCTATCAAATCGTGAAGCAGTTACCGTCCACCACGACGGAATGCCGTCGAACAACTTGCGGTTCATCGACCGCTGCTGGCCAGCAATACACGATCCGAGTGTTGCTCGCTATTACGCCCAGAATCCCTTGTTTGGGGTGTGCGATGTATGCAGACAGTACGTAAGTGTCCCTCGAATGAGCGTGTGCAGCACGTGCAGCTAGTGAGCGCAGTATAAAGCGAAGAGCTGATTGTGTGCAGTGATGATAGTCTGACCATTTTTTTAATTTTGATACATCCACTAAATGTTACGATCTTGGTCGACTTCAACATGTGGTCATGTATTTTTCTTTTACCCCTATCGCTCGTGAGAATGCCACTTTAAGTGTCACCAGAATGACGCAGGAAGCGGTGGCCGGCCTTCTCCAGTTGCTGTTTGCGGATGAGCGAGGCCTGGAGCACGATGCAGCTGATCGTTCGGCTCTGAGCCCGAAAAAGTGAGAAATTACGGATTGCATAATAGTCTGGAAAAAATGCACGCACAGCAAGCCACTCGAAAGAAAATCAGAACTAGCCTTCGAATATATCGTGAATCACGAAGTTGATCTTTGGAATAAAATCTAGCACAAATATAAAGAATCACGAAGTTGGGCTTTGGGATAAAATACAGCAAGAAAACAAATCAGAGCCCTCCTCCACACTCAAAATCGCCTCATAGAGCATCAAAATGCTCATCAGCGAACACTCCGAGTGGAGTGAAGCGACGTTCGCACCCAAGGCGAGCAAGACCAACCTGCTGCAGTATGGTAAGTGAAGCTGATGCGCTGCCGTATAGACTGTATTATTGCTTGATGGACTGACGCACTGCCTTGTTGTTGCCTTTGTTTCAGCGTACCAGTCGGTGCTGCGGATGGCTGCCATGCCACTAGGAGACTCAGTCGTCGTCACGAGGTTCGCTGACGACGGCAGTAACGGCCAGCGATTCTTCGAGGAGGTCATGGAGCAGTCGCTAGACCACGTCCGACTGCACACGCAGCACGATAACGCCACGGTGCGTGCGTTCATATCTGCTGATGGCCAGGCCAATCTCTTGTTAACAATGTTGCACTCTTTACAGGACATGAAGACCACAGATTTCCAGTTTGCAGCGTGGTCGAGTGGAGAATCAGGGAAGAACCTGCTTGCGACCGTGCGCGACGGCCATGTGGAGATCTGGGAAGTCACGAACAACTCGTGCGTGCCTTTGGTTACGTTGTCTTCAGTCGTTTTGGCTCTATAACCATTTAACCAACGCATGCGTGTATATCAGAGACATCCGCGCAAGTCTGCTGAAGTCCATCCCTGCCTTCCAGAACATCCGAGGCGCCGCGTGGAACCCTGTTGCAGACTTGCTGCTGGTACGCACGTGTGCCGACATCTTGTTGTTGTCACCATGCCGAACAGCTTTATTTATTTACTATGTGTTTTATGACTCAATGCTGCAGATCTTTTCAGACAAGGACCTCGCGTGCGTTGCTAACGAGGGGCGCGCGTTCCAGAACATTTTCTCGCTGCCTACAGATCGCCGACACGTCTGGAAAGCGTGCTCATGGAGCCCGAATGGACTGACACTGACAGCGTGAGTGGGTTTAGGGAGCTGGGCTTGACATTCTCCATAGTCTGATATTTGTTGTCTATGATACGAATGTAGCGTGACAAACTCGGCACTCTACGAAGTATCCTGGAGCAGCGCAGAAGCACTAGCGTCCATTTCCGAGCCAAAGATTGATCTCTTTGAACTGGATCAGGTGGAGAAAGCAGCTGACGAGCCCAAGTTTGGCGGGATCACTGCGGCCGTGCGCGTGTCTCCTGGCATGTGCGTTCTGTCTACGGACACACCACTCGTATTCCAAGAAGCAGCGGCGCAGCCTGTAACAGCGCTGACGGCGTTGAATGCATCGAGTGGCATCTCCTTCCAGCAAAGCAGTAACAACACCTCGCTGCTGAGAATACGCGACCCAACGTCAAGCAACAACCTGCTGCTTGAGACAATCTCAGCGACATCAAACACGGCTTCGGACTCGATTCTTGACCTGACGTCGCTGCGGGTCACGGCGTCGTCAAGCATGACCAGCTCTCTCCAGATTCTCAATCGCCCTCAGGTACAGTTGACTTTGATAGTGTGCTTATGCTGATTGCCATTTGATTGACATACTGATCAGCTCGCAATGTGCTAACTGGTTATAACAGTGGTCTCGGGAACAAAGTCCAGCGTCAGGAGCAACGCAACCACGGCCTACTTCCCATGTGCTCGTCCTCACACGAAAGTCAGGTGAAGATAGAGCTGGATGGCAACTGGCGAGTACTCTGGCGATCCCCAACCTTCCAACACCCGACATGCTGGCTGTCCAGGTACGGAGTGAAAGTAAGATGTCTGACTACGAGTCTGAATTTGCAAGAACACATCTAACTTTAAACGCTCAACTCTGTAGGACGCGCGCATCATCGTTGGCAGTACGCTGACGAACCGTATCGCAGTCGCGCACATGAGCAAGATCGAAGCTAGCTGGGACGTATCGCTCACAGGAGAATTGGTGCGTGATACCTTCTGCCTGTCGCCAGCCTTGTTTTTTTTAGTTCTAACAAGCCGTTATGACACCAATCTGCAGGAGCTCCCGTCGAGCCACGTCTGTCGCGGCCTCTTCATTGGCGAACGATCCCCGTTCCTACAAGCAGCGTCCACCGAGAAAGTGAAGAAGTCGGTCTTCTTCCACGCCACTGCGGCTCTAGGACCGCAGCAGATCTACTTGTCCAAGTTCAAGGTCCCTCGTCGCCCTCGACCTGCAGCTTCAGCCCCTGAGACTCCAGTTAAACCAGCCAGCACGCTGAGCGAGTCCATTGCTGGAGTAGGAAGCTTGTCAGTCCACAATGCGACCGAGCGACAGACCCCTGCGGGCAAGGACGAGCAGCAGACTCAGCAATCGTCCGACGCGTTAGCCGCCATTCTCGCGAAGCTGGAAGCGATGCACACGCAGATGAACACGCGCTTCGACGGCATGCAGGCGCAATTGGAGCAGTTGGCGACGCGCATGGCGCACTTGGAGAGCACTCAACGCGCTGAATAGTGCGGATGGGTACACATTGAGCAGGATTTTTTCGATGATGCAAGACGACAAACATTCTGCCGCAAACATTCCTGTACTGGTCTTCGAGCAACATTGCGACAACATTCTTGGTGTTTCGCATGGACAAGCGGGGTTTGAGAATCATTGAGGAATTTGAGGCAACTAACTTCGCGAAGTGCCACACGTTGTTCAGCATGCTTATATGTGCATAACAACTACAGTAGTGATAACCATTCAAGTCATCACTTGCCTCATCAACATGCACATGTCTTTGAGATGTTCGATTACGTTCGAACCCACGGGTTGGATTTGTCCAGATAAGACAACAGGGCACACAAATGTCATCGGAAGGTCGCTCCAATTACAGATACAACTCATTTTTGAATTGACGTGAAAATCAACTGGTTTTCTCACAGTCTCAAAATGAATCGTCAGAGCTATAATTGGAACGACCTTCACGCCACCTTCGTGCAACCTCATCGTGTTCTCCAGAATCTTGGTGGTTTGCCCAGTTCATTCTGAAAAAAGACTCGCAACCGCCAAGAACAACACCAACAACCAACATGGCCCGCTCGCGTTCCTCCCGTTCCGCCCCCGCGCCAGCGCGCCGCGCGCCTGCCCCTGCGCAGCAAAAGCGCCAGGCGCCCCCTCCGGCCAAGACCCAGGCCGCGCCACCCCCGGCCCCGGCCCAGCAGCAGAGCGGCGGGATGCTCGGCGGCCTCATGGGCACGGTGGCCTCGGGCATGGCCTTCGGCACGGGCAGCGCTATCGCGCACCGCGCGGTCGGCGCCGTCGCCAACTCGTTCGGCGGCTCCTCGGAGGCCGAGCAGGAGGCCCCAGTTGTCGAGGCGGCCGAGCAGGCGCAGCCGCAGGCCCAGGCGTGCTTCCGCGACCAGAAGGCGTTCCTCGACTGCCTCAACGTGAACCAGAACGACATCAGCTCGTGCCAATTCTATTTAGACCAGTTCAACCAGTGCAAGACGCAGAGCTCGTACATGTAAAGCTGCCGTCGCCGAGGAGGCGCAGCTTTCCATGCTGAGCGACCGGCGGTGGGCACCACGGTGTCGTCGCGGGGTTGAAGCAGCTCATCGCAGAACGGATCGCTGTCACGTGGCTCTTTCATTCCACTATCAAGATCTCAAGTGCGTCTGTCGTAGGCATACATTAGAGCAACATACCAACGTCGCACGCTCTTCCGGATTGACGGCTTTACCCGGCTTTACTAGTGACCAAAGCAGAGCGTGAACAGTGTGCTGCTTTGAAATAGGCCGACGACGAGGTCAACTGAAGGAATGGAGAGCTGGAATAGAGAGAATCAAGTGAAAGAGAGAAGTGCTGGCGAGTGGAGACCTAGAAATGTGTATTGGATCAAGAAGAAAAAGAAAGCAAGGACTGCACGTTTAAAGACGGAAATGAAGAATCGGATCATGCAGCGCAGTCAGAGAAGAGTGCATCCGTACCCATGCCATGCATGTCTTGTTTCTCTGTGTGGTTAGCGCAGCGCTCCTCATCGAGTCGGCGAGGCAGCTCGTGAGCTCCACACAGCGAGGCAACTCGCACGACAGACCAGCTGTTGAGCTGTTCCGTGACACGGAGAAACACATCACCCCAAGCTCCCAAAGCTTCCCTCTCAAAGTCGATGGACTCCAATCAATCTTCTTCCGCGAGCTTCCGCGGAAACGCGCCCCACCTTCAACTCTCTCCGTTGGCATGTTCCAGCGGATCGCGTGCTCTCACGTGCTTTGACCAGGCGCGCTGTGCTTTCACGTGCTTTCCGACCAACTCGCAGCCTGTTCCCCAAAGCACGCGACAGCATCGGTCCCATTGGTGAGCCAAAGTCAACCCATGAAGCGACAGGGCCGCGACCAACACCTTCTCTTTTCAAAAAGGGAGGAATCTTTTTATCAAGAATCAGTCCATATTCTGATTCCATGCCCTAAAAAACCTCGCTGCGATCCATCAATTGCACCTCATTTCCACAGCCCGATTGTATGCTGTATACAACCGCCAAGTGCCAACGCAAAGGCCCCTCGCTCCACTCGTTTTCGTGACCTCCTCCCTTTGCTGCTGTGTGGGGCCAAGAAAGCTTGGCAGGCCTGGACGCCATTTCCTTTTTTGGATACAGCCAAGAAAAGAGAAAGCAAGCCAGCCAGCCTCGCGTGCCCTTCTTCCGCCTCCGGACGTCAAAGCACCCCCCGCAGCAACCATGGTATGTATGCACATGCTGCTGACAGTATAAACACAGACCACTAAAGATATCTTCTGTGTATGCATGGGCTTTCTTATCATGATGACAGGTCAACTTCACGGTCGACCAGATGCGTGAGATCATGGACTACACGACGAACATCCGTAACATGTCCGTTATTGCCCACGTGGACCACGGCAAGTCGACGCTGACCGACTCGCTCGTGTCCAAGGCCGGTATTATCTCGGCCAAGCACGCCGGCGAGGCCCGTTTCACGGACACGCGCGCCGACGAGCAGGAGCGTGGTATCACGATCAAGTCCACGGGTATCTCGATGTTCTTCGAGTACGACATGGACGCTGGTGACCTCGCGCACGCCAACAAGCTCGCCGGTGTGACCCAGGCCGAGGCCGACGCCACCATCGAGGCCGCCATGGCCAACTCGACGGACGTGTCCATCACCAAGAACTCGTACCTGATCAACCTGATCGACTCGCCAGGTCACGTTGACTTCTCGTCGGAGGTGACTGCCGCCCTCCGTGTGACGGACGGTGCCCTCGTCGTCGTCGACTCGATCGACGGTGTGTGTGTGCAGACCGAGACCGTGCTGCGCCAGGCCATCAGCGAGCGTGTCAAGCCAGTGCTCATGCTCAACAAGGTTGACCGCGCCCTGCTCGAGCTCCAGCTCGGCCCTGAGGACTGCTACCAGGCGTTCAACCGCGCCGTCGAGACCGTGAACGTGATCATTGCCACGTACCACGACGAGGGCCTTGGCGACTGCCAGGTGTACCCAGACAAGGGCACGGTTGCCTTCGGTTCGGGCCTCCACCAGTGGGGTTTCACCCTCAAGAAGTTCGCCCGCATGTACGGCGAGAAGTTCGGCATTGAGGAGGACAAGATGATGCAGAAGCTCTGGGGCGACTGGTACTTCGACGCCGACAACAAGAAGTGGACGTCGCGCAACAACGCCAACGGCACCCTCAAGCGTGCTTTCTGTCAGTTCATCATGGACCCGATCATCAAGATGTTCGACGCGATCATGAACGACAAGAAGGCCAAGTTCGAGAAGATGATGAAGGCTGTCGGTGTGACCCTCAAGCCGGACGAGAAGGACCTCGCCGGCAAGCCGCTCCTCAAGCGTGTGATGCAGCGCTGGCTGCCAGCCGCTGACGCGGTCCTGGAAATGATTGTCGTGCACCTGCCGTCGCCGGTGACCGCGCAGCGTTACCGTGTGGACACGCTCTACGACGGCCCGCTCGACGACGAGTGCGCCAACGCCATCCGCAAGTGTGACGTGAACGGCCCGCTGGTCATGTACGTGTCCAAGATGGTGCCAACCTCGGACAAGGGCCGTTTCTACGCCTTCGGCCGTGTGTTCGCCGGCAAGATCGCCACGGGCCAGAAGGTTCGTCTCCTCGGCCCGAACTACGTGCCAGGCAAGAAGACCGACCTGTGGGTGAAGAACATCCAGCGTACCGTCATCATGATGGGTCGTTACGTGGAGCAGACCCCGGACATTCCGGCCGGTAACACGTGCGGTCTCGTCGGTGTCGACCAGTACCTGCTTAAGTCGGGCACGATCACCACGTCGGAGACTGGCCACACGATCCGCACGATGAAGTTCTCGGTGTCGCCTGTTGTGCGTGTCGCCGTTGAGCCGAAGTCTGCCGCTGACCTGCCAAAGCTTGTTGAGGGCATGAAGCGTCTTGCCAAGTCGGACCCGATGGTGCTCTGTTACACGGAGGAGTCGGGCGAGCACATTATCGCCGGCGCTGGTGAGCTCCACTTGGAGATTTGCCTCAAGGATCTCCAGGAGGAGTACATGGGCTGCGAGGTGAAGATCTCGGAGCCGGTCGTGTCGTACCGTGAGACGATCACGGGCGAGTCGGAGAAGACCATGCTGTCCAAGTCGCCGAACAAGCACAACCGTCTGTTCTGCGTTGCGCAGCCGCTCGGCGACGACCTCACCGAGGAGCTGAACGAGGGCAAGGAGGAGGTGACCCCTCGCTTCGACTTCAAGCTGCGTGCGCGTTACCTCGCGGACAACCACGGCTGGGACGTGACGGACGCGCGTAAGATCTGGGGCTACGGCCCAGACGGCACGGGCCCGAACCTCTTCGTGGACCAGACGAAGGGTGTGTCGTACCTGAACGAAATCAAGGAGTCGGTCCTCGGCGGCTTCAACTGGGCCACCAAGGACGGTGTGCTCTGCGAGGAGGTCGTGCGTGGCATGCGTGTCAACCTGCTCGATGTCGTGCTCCACGCCGACGCGATCCACCGTGGCATGGGCCAGATCCTGCCAACCACGCGTCGCGTTGTGTACGCGTGCCAGCTGACGTCGTCGCCTGCGCTCATGGAGCCAGTGTTCCTCGTGGACATCCAGTGCCCACAGGACGCCATGGGCGGCTGCTACGGTGTGCTCACGCGTCGCCGTGGCCACGTGTTCTCGGAGGAGCAGCGCCCGGGCACCCCAATGGTGCAGATGAAGGCGTACCTTCCTGTGAACGAGTCGTTCGGCTTCACCGCCGACCTTCGCCAGAACTCGGGCGGCAAGGCCTTCCCGCAGTGCGTGTTCGACCACTACCAGGTCGTCTCGGGCGACCCGTTGGACCTGAACACCATGTCGGGCAAGCTGACCAACGGCGTGCGTGTGCGCAAGGGCCTCGCGGCTGACGTGCCTCCCCTCGACCGCTTCTACGACAAGCTTTAAGGCGCCGGAAGAGAAGAAAGCTGTCTCGTTTGGGGATCTCTGGCTCGTGTGTTCGTCCATTGTCGGCTGCTCGCTGCGACTGGAAAGCAGCTTGCGGTCTGGAAGGCGCTCGCTACTGGACCCCCTTCTTATGTAGATTTTTTTCCATCAATTTAACCTGCTGGTGAATGAAAAAAAGCATCGATTTATTCGCAAACCTGCGTTGTCATGTGCGTTGTGATTGCTTGGTGCGTGCTTCCTTGGTGGTCTGTTGCTGCTTGGAGGTAAGCTTGAGCTGCTGCACCAGCTTGGTGATAAGTTTGAAAATGTCGTCTCTTGTGGTGAAGTTCTTGAGCCCCAGGAGCTCCCGAAGCTGGAGCACGAAGAGCTTCTCGGTGCGGCTGGACTCGATCAAGCGCTGGGGGATCAGAGGATAGAGACTGAGTCTGTGGTTGGTGTGCTTGGTGAGACAGCAATTCAATAATACTTACCAGGACAATGGACTGGAGTTGATCCGCTTGAGTCACCTGCAAGAGCGTCATGAGCTCGAAAATCACATCGAAAGTGTTGACTCCGGACGTGTTATTCATGTGCTTGCGCCTAACGTTCAGCTCAAATGTCACATCTTCCGCGCGCTCCAGCAGCTAATGGAGACAAGAAAGGGAGTGACACCATTGACAATCAGCTCGCGGTATGCACGACGTGGCTGTCAATGGCAGACTACTCACCGATTCGAGGTCTTCGTGGGGTAGATTCCCAGTCTTCGGCAACGCAAATCTCGACTTTTCCTATCACATCCAGTAACAGGTGGATTAGCGAACCTACACCAAAGCCTCGTCGTCTGCAACTTCCGTACCTCGTCCAGCCGATGCAAAACTGCCTGCAGCTTGCTGAGAAAGCGCTGGAGCGTGGGCGCGATGTTCGCGAGACGACTCGCCGTCTGCACTGCCTGCGGCAGTTCACCCACACGCTCCACTCGCAACACATGGCAGCATGTAGCGACAATCTCGGAGCACAGACTCCCCACTTTCACCTTTAGCGCGCCTTTCAGTTGCTGCTGGTCTCGATTCATTTGATCACCAGTCGCGCTGTCCTCCTTATCCGAGGCTGCCACTATTGAGCGAGATGCAAGCACCGCGGGGTCGAGTATGAGGTAGCACTGGACACTCAAATCTTTGAGAAGTGGGCGTTGCAGGTTTGTCCCTCTTCCCGGGCTTCTTGGCTGCGGTTTAGTCTCCACACGAAGCCAACTGAGTAGCCTATCTGCTGCCATACGCTCGGAGAGCGTGTGGCTTGGAAGTGGCTCGAGCAGGGATGGTGCAGTCAAGCTACGCTTAGATCGGGCACTATTACGGAGCGCATCACGGAGGTGCTCGACCTCCAGCTGTATTGTCTATAGGGAAGTTACCATCGTCAGATACACACCGAGTACGATGAGTGGACGCACTGCATCAGCGAACGTACCACAAGCTGGCTCCTGGTGGGTCTCACGCGAAGCTGGTCACGCAGCTTTGCATTCTCATGGCCAAGTTCAACGAACAGCTGCTGTTGCTGCAGGAGAAAGCGCTGCAAGCCGATCAACTCGGTCGCGCGACTGCTTCCACGACAGGAGCACTGCTGCAGCGCCTGCTCAGCGGCCTTGAGCACATGTGTCCACGCGTGCGACGCAGCTGTGGCTTCATCCACGCGCAGGTCCACATCGCTAGGCTGGTCAAGTGCTACAGACTCCCTCGTAGCAGCCACGGCTGCTGCTTCGCCCTGCACTTTGGCGAGCTGGAGCTCGAGCCGACGCATGCGGCTGGCATACTGCATGACATCATTGCGCGCACTCTGGGGTCATCCCAACAACACCACAGCTGTCGTCAGATTGCTAGTAGCACAGTTATACGTTCAGATCCATCAGTGAGTCGTCGCTCATAGACACAGAGGAGGCGGAGCAGACCTGCAGCAGTACACGCAGCTCGCGTACTTCGTCGCCAACTGTTGCCCCCATTCCAATTTGATTTGATTTGTTGTCCATTTTGTGCCGGGTCAAACGGGTTATTCCCAAAGTGGCTACATTCACTCCATCGAAAATCCAGCAAAGATAGATGACCCGGAAATACTCCTAGTACAATTAAATAGTATTCAGGCTGGGCGACGTTGTAATCTTTCATTCTCTTAAATATTCCTAAAGTATGCCTCTATTTGGATATCCCATACTACTATACCCTGTCTAAACAGATATAGTACTTCTTATAGAAAGAATACGTCATATAGCACTTTTTGATATGTAACTAAAATCACATAGCATTCATAAATTAATTACCTTCTATTTGGCATTCGTTCTTTACTCACACTATCTTAGGTACACTTTTCCAGGTGCGACATCGCGCCAACATAGCGTGATCAAGTGACCTGATGCCAAGAAGCCTGGCTGTTAAAGCTGCATGTGGGAAGTACCCACCACATTGCGACTCGCCACCAACTCCACGAGCAGCTCAGCACCACCACCGTCCCCTTACTCCTCTGTCACCAATGGGCCGCCGCAGCCGCCTCTTTGGCGGCGAAGACGACGAGGCACTCTGGCGCGCGGCCGAGAAGCACGACGACCCGCGCGTGCGCGAGCTGCTGCTCAAGGACCCGTCCAGTCCACAGCTCAACCGGACCCACGCGGCCAAGGGCACGACGCCGCTCATGGCTGCGTGCAGGAAGAAGCGTCGCTCGGCCGCGGACGTGAGCAGGGCCGCGCTGGTCGTGCAACATCTGCTCGAGTTTGGAGCGGACCTCGACGTCGTCGACAGGACGGAGCACAAAAACACGGCGCTCCACTACGCGGCCTACGCGAATGCCACGCTCGCGGTCGAGTATCTGCTGCACGCCGGCGCGAACGCGTGCGCACTCAACGGGAAAGGCCACACGGCGCTGGACATCGCGCGTTTGCGTGGGCGGAAGCAGACGGCTGGCATTCTGACCCAGCACCTGGCGGTCAAGAGTGGATGGCTCGAGCTTAATGGTGTGTCGATGCTGCCGCTGTGGAAGCGGCGCTGGTGCGTCGCGCTCGCGTGCGATACACAGCGAACACGCTTTGAGCTCTGCCTTTTCCACTCGCCCAGCGACCTGCTGCCACTCCATGTGTTGCACATCGACCCGGCGGCAAGAGCAGAGGTGGTCGCCGAGTCGTCCAGCTCACTCTACGCCTGGATGGAGAAGCCCTACATGTTCACGCTCAACCGGCCGCTGGTAAACCAGGGCGTGTCCAGTCACCGCTTCAACCGAGACCCAGTCACAGGCTTGACCCACGGTGAAGGCGCTGTCCAGGTGAAGAAGGTGCTTTTTGCCGCAGAGAGTGAGTCGACCCGGAACGCATGGATGGCGCAGTTGGGCAACGGACTGGAGCTGGCTGCGTCGGTCATCCCGCAGCCGTATGCTCATGGTATCGTCGACACCCAGGGACGGAGAAGCATGTTTGTGCAGCCACGACAGCAAGTGCCCTATGGAGAGTACACGGAGCTGTTCCCGGCGCCAACTGTGCAGGCATCGGTCGCCTACGGCAGCGCGCCAGGCTTCAGTAGTTTTTCGCCGCCGCCACGCCAGTATCTCGCGTCGCCCACCACACTGGTCCCAGCGTACGCGCCTTCCCCCATGGTAGCAAGACCATCCGCGCCGACATTCATTGGTGAAGACTCGGCATTCTACCGAGGCCCAGGCTCGTTCGTCGACACAACGTCGTCAACGAGCTCCCACGGTGAAAGCATTAGCATCAACACTGTCGCACTAGAGAACTTTGCTCCGAACGCCCAGCTTCCTTCAGCCAGCAGCGCTTACGCCCAAGCCGACGCTCACCTGCCATCTCCGCCATTAGCAAAGAAACTAAGCGGTGGGGGTGAGTGCTCAGTCTGCATGGACGCCCCTCGCGATGCGATCTGCGTGCCCTGCGGCCACATCGCCGGCTGCTTCAGTTGCCTCTCGCGTATCAAGCACCAGAGTGGCAGTGCAGCGTGCTGTCCGATCTGCCGCTCCGCCGTCCAGTCCGTCGTCAAGATCTACGACTGCTAGCCTCGGATGCTATCCTGAACTATTAGTCATTGTGGTCCACATGGAAAAAGAAGTGTGGACAAATATTAAATGTATGCATTTAACTATATGATCCTATCGCAAATGCTAACACTGTCAACTGTGATAATGAGTGCTCTCTCTTACCAGAAGGCTGGCGCGTTTACTTGCGGTTGTTTCGCCGCTTGCCGACGCTGTTGCTATAGCGGTCGACGGCGGTGCGCTTGTTGCGCTTGGCCATGTTTTTGGGATCGAGTGGGATATAGGCGTACGGCTCAAGCTTGCCCTGCTTCTTCACGTCGCCGCCAGCCTTCTTGGCGCGGTACTCCTTGCCGGCGTCACCGTCGTCGCGCTTGCGCTTCACGTGCTTGGCGTTGTTGCCACTGTTGTGCAGCCCCATCTTCTCAAGCTGCGACGCCACGTCCATCTTGATCTTCTCGTCGTCGTCGCTCTCGTCGTCGCTGCCCATCTTGGCGTCGTCCGGGATGATCATTCTGTAGACACAAATTAATAAAAAAAATGGTTGGTTGTCAGGGCTCGGCTTTCAGTTGACACCACAAAACATGAGTCCAGTGGCCAACACTCGAGGCAAATCAAATACACACCGTCCGTCCTTGCTCATCTGGAAGTCGTCGTCGTCGCTCGCGTCGTCGTCGTCGTAGGCCGAGTAGACGTTCTTGACGGCGGCGTTCGAGTCGAGGAAGTCGACAATGTCGTCCTCGTCTTCACGGATCACCTTCTTCTTCTTGTGCAGGTCCTTCTTGCGCTTCATCGCAGCCTTGAGCGCCGAGTCGCCACCGCCGACGGCCTCGTCCTCCTCGTCCTCTTCGTCGTCTGAGTCGGCCATGAACTCCTCGAACGTGCCCTTGGCCTTCTTGGCCGACGGACCTTCGGCCTTCTTCTTGTCCTCGCGTTCCTTGGTCTTCTTGATGTGCTTGATGAGCGCACGGTCCTCCTCGGGCACGAGCTCGGCAACCTCCTCGTAGCCGTACTTGCGGCAGAGCTTGATAAGAATGATGCGCGTCTTCGCACGGAAGCGGTTCTTGCTCTGGCCGATCCAGACCAGCAAGCCGTTAGTGATGTCCGGCATGAACTCACGGAGCTGCTCCTTGGGCAGCATGGCAATACCGAGCTTCATGAACCCAATCACGCTCTTAATCACCTCGCGGGCCTTTTCGTGCAGCAGCATGAGCACGGTCTTGAGCAGCTGCGGCATGGCAGCCTGGATCACAGCCTCCGAGCGGCCAAACTCGAATACGAGGCGACTGAGACAGACCACCGAGGCACTACGCATGTGCGGGGTGCGTGCAGCCAGACCGCCGAGCACCATCTGGAGATACTCCATGAGGCCCGTCTCCGGGTGCTTGGCACGCATAAGGTTCGCCATGGCCACCAAGAGCTCAAATGCCGCTTCACGTGCCTTGCCATTGGCTTCCTTGGTACACAGGATGATCTCGCCGACGAGGTTCGGGATCAGGTTGTCCACGTTGACCTCCTGGGCGTCCACCATGGCGTTGATGAGGTGCACGAGGCAGCGCAGGCGCATCTTCTTGGCCGGGATCGAGCACGTGAGCAGCGACTCGCAGATCGACTCGGTCATGTCCTTGAGGTTGGCCTCCGTGGTCATGAAAGACGGGTGGTTGTCGCAGATGCTCACGAGCACGGCGTACGAGCGCTTCTGCATCGCGCCGTCCGTGTCGTCGAGCAGGTATGGCTTGATGACGCGGTAAAGCAGATTGATGTTCTCGAGGTCCATGTGCTCGATGAGTGTCATCGCGAGGCTCATCTGCGCGTGGGCTGTGTGCTTGAACTTGGTCAGCGCCTTCTGGTTCACGGGCTTGCTCTCCTCCTTGCTCGCTGCTTCCATGCGTTTGGCCTGTGTCGTAGCCTCGAGCAGCTTCTGCATGATCTTCTTGAACGTCGTGGTCACGAACGCAGGGTCAGCCAGCGACGCAAAGCCCTCGACCGTGTCCATCAGACTATAAAACAAGCATAAACATACACACAGTCAATACAAGTGAGCCAGACAATAGATAGGAAACAGAGGACTTACATCTGGGACTTCTCGGCGTCCTTCTCCGGGTCGAGCTCCTCGACGTAGCTGATGAGCAGCGGGAGGTACTTGCTTGAGTACTTGCCGAGCGCAGCGCGATCGCGCGCGAGCTTCTCCTCGTCGACGTCACCCTCGTTCTCGTCGTCCTCCTCGAGCTCGTCGTCCTCGTCGTCGGCGTCGTAGTGGTCGCGGTTGGCCTTGAGAGCACGGGTTTTCTTGACGAGTGCCTGCAGGCCCTGGCACACCGAGAGGCGCAGCTCCGGGTAGCGCTTGTCGGCCATGGCGTTAGCGAGGATCTTGGCGACCTTCTTGAAGTTCGTGTCAATGTCCACGGCGTTGACGCAGAAGCTCGGGAAGAGGTCCCAAATTTGCATCGTGAGCATCTGGTACTTCTTGACCATGAGCGGCGTCGCGTTCTCCTCGCGGGTCTTCGTCTCGCAGTCGCGCGCGAACGCGAGCATCTTGGCTGCAAAGAACTCGATCTCGCACGGGAACGAGCGCAGCGCGTTCTTGAACACGGGTAGCAGCCACAGGCGCTTCTCGCTGATCACTTCGGTCGGGTGGTCGAGTGACACGATCTCGAGGAACTCGCGCGGGCCGATGGCCCCCACGGCGGCGCCCGCGACCTCGGCAAAGAGGTCGGTGAGATCGCGGTTGTCACCGCCGTTGCGCCCGGGCATGTTCTCCGCGGCCTCATGGAGCTCGCAGCACGTGATGAGGATTGGGTCGAAGGCTGGGTGGCTCACGGGACCGTAGAACGAAAAAAGGCTGGCCAGCAGACTGAAAATGTGCTTCCACGCGCCCTGGAAGCGCAGCGTCATGAGGCTCTGCAACGAAGAGAGAATACGCGCAATATCCGTGAAGGTGGCCTCCTCTTCGAGAACGCTGGCCGAGATGCAGCGCGTGATAATGTACACGAGCGAGCGCGAGGTTTGCTTCTGGATCTTCTGACCGACGCTCTCAAAGTGCGCGCAGACGTTCACGACCACGCGCGGCAGGAGCTCGCGCGCCATGGGCTCGTTAAGCCTGTGCAGGCGCACGAGCGCCGTCTCGGCGATGCGCACGGCGAAGGCGCCCAGGTCAAAGTCGTGAACCGTGCTGCCGTCGGCGTTGAGGATCGCCGAGAGGATATTGGCGAGCGTGTCCTGCGAGAGCTTGGACTTGGACTCGCGCGTGAGCGCATCGAGCGTCTCGTACGTCACGATGCGCAGGTTCTTCACGGACGAGTTGACGTACTTGCTGAGCGCGTCTACAAGCGACGCCACGACCTTGCTCTGCAGCAGCGGCAGCGCCGTCTTGAGGAACCCGATGAGCTGCACGAGGCGCGCCTCGTCCTTGGTGCTCGAAGCCGCAAAGACGTTCTCGGCGAAGCTGGCGATGTGCGTCGAGAGCGAGTCGCAGTTGTGGTCCGCGTGCAGCTGCAGGATGTCAGTTGTCCACTTCTGGCCGCCCTTGCGAATCTTGGGACGCGCATCCGTGGCCAGCGACAGCAGCAGCTGGAAGGACTTGAGCACCTCGGGGCGGTTCCAGACCGCGGGCGACGGTTCCTGCGCGAGCAGCACGAGTCCCAGGCACGCGCTGGCGGAGCGCAGCAGCGCACCTTCACCGTCGGCTTCCTGGATCACGCGCACGATGCACTTGGCGATCGCGCTGTACTTGGCGCGCAACACGGCCTCGGGCACGCCCGGCAGCACCATGGAGAGTAGCTGCGAGATCTCCTGCTGGTGCGACGCCGCCGCGGACTCGAGCGCGGTCATGAGTGCGGCAAAATACTCGACGTTGGAAATGGGTTTGCTCGCATCCACGTTGGCGCCGCGGCGCTCGTAGATCACGTCCGTGATCGCGCTCAGCACGATGTTGAGCTTGGCCTTCTGCGGGTGGTTGCCGCCGGCGTGCTTGCGCAGTTCCGTGAACGGGTCCATCTTCGAGTCAGTCTCTGTGGGGATTTCCGAGGAGCTCCTGGCTGTGGCTGCGTGTGTGGAGCTGGTGCAGATAGGCAGCAGATGAAGAGCGCGCTTCTCGGAAGTGGCTGCAAGAGACTGATCGCTTGGCGCAGAATGAGTGACAAGCTCGAAACGACATGCCAAACCAATGGCACGCGACGCAAGCGCTTCGCGCGACCTTCGCGCGACCTCCAGGAGCTCTTTCGACAAAGTACGATTCGATAAAGTGCGAGTTGCAGAGGTGTAAACATTCAGCCATCAAAAGCCTTTACAAAGCACGCTAAACCTTTTTACAAAGCATATCATGTTCCACGATCTTACAAACTGCTAGACCTTGCTACCTTTTTATATACGATAACTAAGTGCTAGATTAATTCTTATTAAATGAAGAGGTTGCCAGTTTGTCCTTCGCACAACCGAAGGGGAAGAAAGCTGGCACACTCGTCGAGAAGCAGGACCAAGGTGACGACTCCCGCTGCTACCACGATGACAGGAGGAGCGCAACGGGCATTACGACACAGGCGTCCGCATGTGCTGCAGGCGCTCGTTCTGCTGCTGCTGCTGCTCGTGAGCGTGGCTGCCGAGCCGCAAGCCACCGAAGCGCAAGCTGTCGAGGCCGTAGATGCTGCGCAGGACAAGGCGCTTGCTCCTAACGCTAACGGCGTACCCGCCACGACGAGCCGCTTCGCGTATGTCACGGTGCACTACGAGGGCACATCACGTGACGCCGAGTACGTGCTGGGTATCCAGGTGCTGATGCAGTCCATCAAGCTCACGGGTACGCCGTATGACCTCGTGGTGCTCGCGTCCGACTCGGTGTCGGAGCAGTC
Organism: Globisporangium paddicum; assembly: GCA_023334015.1. NCBI lineage: Eukaryota > Oomycota > Peronosporomycetes > Pythiales > Pythiaceae > Globisporangium > Globisporangium paddicum. The sequence continues at coordinate 19,221 of JAASFV010000071.1, forward strand.
TAAGCGCATCTTCCGGTCCATCGGCTGCCGCGTGCTGGACGTGACAAACATCGAGAACCCATTCCTGGGCGGCACGCTCAGCAACAAGAACTTCATCTACACGCTCAACAAGCTGCACGTGTGGAACCTGCTCGAGTACGAGCGTATCGTGTACCTGGATGCGGACAATGTGCTCATCCGCAACGCCGACGAGCTCTTTCTGTGCGGCAACTTTTGCGCCGTGTTCATGAACCCGTGCCACTTCCACACGGGCCTGTTAGTGGTCACGCCCGACGCGCAAGAGTACAAGCGGCTGCTGGGCGCGCTGGGCCACCTCGAGTCCTTCGACGGCGCCGACCAGGGCTTCCTCTCGTCCATGTACAGCCAGGATCTGCGGCGTGCGCAGCTCTTCAAGCCCGGACGCGCACAGGAGATGCAACAGGCGTTACCCAAGGGCATGCGCCTGCCCGTGGGCTACAACATTAACCACAAGTACTTCTACGAGCAGTACCACTGGAAACTCTTCTACCTGCGCCACTTCGCGTCCATGACGTCGCCCATCAGCCCCGTCAAGGTTGTCGTCGAGTCTGCGCGCGGGATCCCGGCGGTGACAGTGGGCTTCCCCATGGCGCCCGTGCTGAAACCCTGGTACTGGTGGGCGTCGTTCTTCATGGACCTGCACGCAATCTGGCACGATATCCGCGCCACGCTGCCGCGCGACCAAGAGCACTACGCGCGCGAGGAGGCTGCTAAGACGCTTGTGCGGTTCGTCTCGTGGCTCGCGCTGCTTACGCTCGTGCTCTATGCGCTCAAGCTGTCGCTACCAATGGAGGTGCTGCGCCAGCGGTGCTCAGACCTCACGATGCGCAACAACAAACACGCGCGTCGCGCGTTCTTGGCGCTGCGCATTGTGCTCGTGGGGCTCGCCGCGAGACTCGCGCCTAAAGGCGTCCACCCGCTGGCGCCCGTGCACTATGGCTACGTACTCACGATTTTCATGAACGTCTTCCTGCTCATCTACGTGGCGTGCGTCGTGTCCAACTTCTGGTGCCCTGCGCGCCATGTCAACATGCCGCCCGTGCTCTACGTGACGCGCTTCTGGGCGTTCGTGGGCGCAACGATCGTGTGCGAGTTCTTCGTCGTCTGGTTCAGCACGTGGAGCATCTTCCCGAACGTGCTCTGGCGCGTCGTGTTCCTTTTCGCAAGTCTCTTCCTCTGCGGCCTCTGGCAGGTCCAGCTCCTGAAATTGTGCCTCAAGGCCGAGTTTGGCGGCCGCAAGGAGCGCCTGCGTAGTCTCTAAACTCATAAGGAAAGAAAAGAGCGAGTGAGGCGTGAATATTTAAAGAGCGCGACGATACGATGCCTCCAGATGTGAACGCGAGGCACAAGAGAGACCAAGACGACGAGAGGGAAGAGTTATTAGACACCTTTATAGAGAAAGCAAATGGAGACGGCGACGGACTACGTGGACCAGAGGCGGAACGTGCAGTCGGAGCTCGAGGACGCCAGGAACCGCCCATTCGGCTCGAACTTGACTGACTGCGAATCACAAGAGCCGTTGGTTAGCTCACTTAAACCAATACATTGCCATTAGCCAGACAAATGGGTTCAAATGCACATACCTGTACGGGTCCGTCGTGGCCCTTGAGCTCGCTCACGAACGCGTCGGTCTTGAGGTTGAAAAGCTTAATGGCGCCGTCGTCGCTCGCGGCCGCGAGCACCTTGCCGCTCCTGTCGAAGGTGACACTGTTGAGCGGGTGCTGACCGCCGTCGAGCGTCGCGCGCTCGGCGACCATGCGCACGTCCCAGACTTTGACGAACCCGTCAGCGTCGCAGGACGCGATCGTGTCCCCCGCGAGCGAGAACGCGACGCTGTTGCACGCGTTCTGGTGGCCATAGAACGTCTGGACGCACAGACCTGAGCGCATATCCCAGATCGACACGGTCTTGTCCCCCGAGCCCGTGCACAGGTTGCCCGTGAACGGCTGGAAGCAGACCGTGTTGACGGAGTCGACGTGGCCGCGGAATGTCTTACGACACTTACCCGTGACCACGTCCCAGAGCTTGCACGTGTGGTCCATGGACGCTGACACGAGGAAGTCGCCTTCGTGGTGGAACACGGACTCCCAAACCGGATGCGCGTGGTCGGCCAGCGTGAGCGAACACGACGCGCTCACAAAGTCCCAGAGCTTGACCGTGTTGTCCCCCGAGGACGTGGCAACGTGGGTCCCGCGCGGGTGGAACACGATCCCAGCGAGCCAGCTGCGGTGGCCCTCGCCGCTCATGATGAGCTCGCAGCCTGGGACGGACCAGAGCTTCCACGTCTCGTCATCCGAGACCGTGGCCACAATCGGGTTCTTCGGGTGGAACGCGATCGCGGCGATCGAGTTGCCGTGGCCCTGGCACGTCTTGGCCAGCTCCATGCGCTCCGTGTTGACCGACTCGAAGCGCTTCTCCAGGAACGGGTTGACCCCATCGTGGGTCGGAATTTTGGTCTCGCCGTCGCTCTTCTTGGACGACGAGGACGATTTCTTGGACGACGAGCTGGTCTTTGAGGACACTGGATCCTTGTCCTTGTCCTTGTCCTTGGCCTTGGAGCTCGGAGCTGGACCCCCATTAGAGGGCCCCGTGGCCTTGAGCTGGGCTTCGAGCGCCTCGGCCTTGGCCACCTGGCGGTCGCGCTCCAGCCGCATAAGCATCTTTTCCTTCATCGAGTTCTCGTACTTGGTCTTGAGCTCCTGGAGCAGCGGCTCGTAGGACGACACGTGGCGCTCGAGCTTCTTGATCTTGGCCGCAAGCGCCTCTTTCTCCTGAAGCACGCGCTGGTGGTGTATCTTGTGGACGTCTCGCTGGTGCCGGAACTTGTCCCACGTACCCTTGGCCTTCTCGGTGATCTGCCGCGTTTCGTCCAGCTGCCGACGCAGATCCTTGACTTGGTCGTCCAATGCCTGGTTGCGCAAGTAAATGTCCGGCACGACGCTGATGTCGTCCTCTTTGAGCTTGCCCTTGGCCACGAACTCGTACCACTCGTGGTTGAACATGTCGAGCGTCTTTGCCATGCCCACCTTGATCAGGAAGTTCCGGATAAAGTCGTCCACGACAGATGGACGCACCTGCGTGTTGATGCGCGGCAATGTGGACATCGCCTTGGGGCTCGAGGAGGACACTGTGTGCTCGGGCTTCTCGGGCGACTTTTCGCCCACGTACATGTCTGCGACCGCAAAGGCCGACCCACTGCTCGCCGAGCCACCAGTGGCTGTGGACTTGCTCAGGTTGCGCAGCACGGCCTCGAAGTCCTCCTCGCCGTCGTCGTCGTCGTCCATGCCCAGGAGCGTCGCGTCGTCCACAGCTGCATATTGGAACGACTCGTCGTCCTCGTCATCCGAGAAATGCACTTTTTCGAGCCGCACGAGCTCGTCATTCGCTGCGTTCGCGCGCCTCGCGGGCGCCGCCTGTGCTGGCTGCTGGGGCATATCTCGTCTCGTTCTCGTGCGCTCTGTGGTTCTGGGTTGTGATTCCTTTGTTGGCCTCAAGTGGATGATGAGGCTCGCTCAAGCGGCGGCAGTTGTTCAAGAGTCGCGTCATATTCATGCACCTGCTTATTATTACCACACACATGCACCTCACTACTCAGCCACCTTCATAACAGCACTTATTATTTTGTCTCCTTGCTCTCGTCTGCTGTTGTTGGCTCTGCCGATACTGATGCTTTTGCGGGCTCAGGTGTTGCTGTCTGTGTTGACTCGGCTGCCTTGGCCTCGGCCTCCTGGCGCTGCCGCTCGCGCTGGTCCGCCATGAGCTTCTCGAACTGCTGCTGCAGCATCTCCTTTTGGTCCTCAGCCGCCTGCTTTGCAAACGTGACGAGCAACGCGTCCTCGCGAGTGAGCTCGAGCTCCTTGCCTTCCTTGTAGCCACCGATGAACGCCAGCAGCACGGACTGGCCGACCAGGAGCTTGTCAGCGAACCATGACTGCGCGTTCGCCTTGGCGTTCTCCATGTCCTGCTTTTCGAGTTGCAGTGCAACGTCGCGTCCGGTCTTGACGAGGTCCACGAGCTCGCCCACGTTCTTTGTGAGCGTCGTGGCCACGTCGTCCTTGCTGCGGTGCTCGTCCACGGTCGCGCGCACGTTCTCCAGCACGGCGTCCGTGTCGATCGCGTCCTTGGCCTGCGCAAGTTCCTGCTTCAGGTACCCGACGTTCTTCTCGCCCGTAGCGCGTAGTTCCTGGAGATTGGCGAGCACCTGCGTGCCCTCGAGCTTCTCGCCAATGAAGGCCGCGTTTTTGCTCGTGTTGTCCTCCACCTGGCCGCGCAGCCGGCGCGCCGCGTCCTTGACCTCCTGCTTGCTCTTCTCTAGGTCCATATCGCTCGGGTCCTGGAACGACGCCACGTACTCGCGCCACGCATCGCGCACGTTGCGCCGGTGGTCCGCGAGCGTGAACTCCCACAGGTCCACGAAGGTCGGCTTGCGCAGCTGCTCCTCCATCTCGGGCGGGTTGGGCAGCCCAGGCATGCGCTGCAGCAGCCACCAGTCAGCTCGTCGGATGGACGTCTGCACCACGCGCACGCTGCGCTGGAAGAGCGAGTAGCTCTTCGCGACAGGAGGCGGCGCCACCATGCTTGTCGCTCGTAAATCGAGCTTGTGGTGGAGCTCTTCAAACAAAACCCTTTCTAACCAATCTGGCTGTCAATATTGTCTATGCATCTGTTTTTACAGGCTATACATAAATACAGGTAAAATAAACTTATGTGCACACATGTTGATTACTAAATAAAGGATGATATTAAATGTCAGAATATCATATTAAGGAATGCGCACGGTGTCCGTGGAGGTTGCCATCGCCACTCGAGCCAAAATCCATTGTCACATTTTCGACCTCAGACACCAATCTCAATGGCGCTCCGAGTGGTCCTGTCGCGATGCGCGCGCCGCACCGCTGGCTTCATGGCCTCCTCCATGCGTCCACTGACTGCACTGCCACCTGCTGCTGCTCGTACTGCCCCAGTGCTTCTGCCGTCCATGCCAGTGCGCCACTTCGCCAAGGCGGCCAAGAAGGCCAAGGGTGGCAAGCAAGCACAGACCGCGACACCATCGGCGTCGTCGTCATCCAGCGACAGCGACGAGGCGGACGACGGCACGTTTTCACTGGAGAAGACCAAGAAAGGCATGACGGGCGCCGTGCTCAACTTCACGCGCCAGCTCAACCAGATGCGCCCCGGCAAGGCCGACGCCGGCATCTTCGACGACCTCAACGTGCAGGCGTACGGCCAGTACGTCGCGCTCTCGCAGGTCGCGCAGGTCGCCGTATCTGGATCGCACTCGCTCAGTCTCACGATCTACGACCCGTCGGTGCGTACCTCATCATATTTTCCATATCCTGTTATCCGGATGGCTTCATTAATGGGTGTATGAGATGTATACTATGAGCAGCTCCTTCAAGACATCCGCAAGGCCATTGAGACCATGAACCCCGTGTACTCAGTGCGCGAGGACGGCGCAGGCCTCGAAATCTCGTTCCCAAAGTGCGTATCTGCCTGCATGTGTACTAGTGTATAAGGTTGCCGTACTCATGCTTTTCACGTGGTCCTAGGATGTCGAAGGAGACCCGCGCTGAGCTGCAGAAGGCCGTGAAGAAGCAAGCCGAGACGGCCCGTCAGCACGTGCGCCGCGTGCGCCAGGACGCCATGAACCAGGCTAAGAAGCTCAAGGAGGAGATCTCGGAGGACGACGTGAAGAAGCAGACCGAACAGATCCAGAAGCTCACGGACGACGCCGTGGCCGAGATCGCCAAGCTGCTCGCGGCCAAGGAGAAGGACCTCGTCGAGGTCTAAAGATGCATCATACAACATGCTGGCTCACGCACCGCATCCAGAAAATTATTGTTTGCTCTTTGCTGTGTGTGGGTGCTTGTCTGTATCTTGTTCGTCTGTTGTTCTATAGCACGCTCCACTGGTTGCGCACACGCACGGCGCCGTGACGCACGAACCGCTTGCGGTCGTCGAGACACTTGAGCAGCTGGCGCAGCACCATGTCCTTGTACGGGTGGATAAGCTCGTACGGGATCGTCGCGAGCTTGGCGAGGCACTCGAGCGCGTCGTGGCGGTCTAGCGCGCTTGCTCTTTGACAAAGACAACCACCCAACAGCCAGTTAGCTGACATAGCAAGCAGCAGACAATGGCTCAGTTCAGCATCTCAACAGACGACGTACCCATGCTGTGCCTGCTTGAGCAGACCAGGGAAGACGTCCTTGAGGAAAGGCTTGACGCTCTCGACCGATTCAAAGAGCAGCGACTTGAACGTCTTCATGGCTGGACTGCCGAGCTCCTGCTCGTCCGAGTTAATCGCCTGCACCATGAGGGGAAAGATGCTGCCCATATGCGGCAAGTAGATCGCCTTGGGCGAATTCGAGATCACGTGCGAAAGCGCCACGAGTGCCTCGACGCTCTCCGTGGACGAGTGCGTGCGAATGAATTCCACGAGCCCCGGGTACACAAGGTCGAACGTGCGCTGGCGGTACAGGAACTGCAACATTACAAACAGTAGCACGACATATGTTTGCCAACTACCAATTTCACAACAGGCTGAAGTCACGAGACAGTACGAACCGTGATGAGCGCGCCACATTTCCGGTTGAGCACGTCGGGGTACTCGGTCACGAGCAGCTTGAAGCTCTTGGCGACCTCCATGCGCATGGGTGAGCGCTCGCTCGCGTTCTGTGGCGCGAGGAACCTGCACAAGAACAAAAGACATACAGGCGCGTGTTCCTTGTGACCACGAATCACCAGCGCCTTGGCGATCCAGACGTAGATCTGCAGCGCCGCGACGCGCACTGTCAGCTCCTGCTGCTCGTCCACGATGATGCCCGAGAGCCTGCGCTCGAGCAGCAGGTTGATGAGCGCGTCGAACTCTTCGCCGTCCGACATCTTGTTGACGATCGAGGCCAGCGACTTGGCAGCCGAGAGCGCGGCCTCTGACACGATGAGCTCAATCTGAGTTTTTTGTTCAGGAGCTGACGGCATCGTTGGCAGCTGAGCCAGCATGTTGCTGCTGCCACTCGACTGCGCGAGTTCGAGCAGCGTATTGATGACCTGGGAGATCTCCGGCAGCACGAGCGTGCGGTTCGCAGAATTGATGACCGCTGAGAAGAGCGGAACGAGCTGCAGGTTCGCTGGCTGCTGCGAGCCAGTGGCAGCACTCTGCTGAGTGCCAAGGAACGCTGTCACGGTGGCGTTGACCAGCAGCTGCTGCGATTCGGTCGACACGTTCTGCATGGGCGTCCGCAAGATGCGAGCGCAGGCCGCTAGCTTGGATTCGCCCACCAAGCTCTGCTTCTGGGCCGCGTCCGCCGCTGTGTTGGTCACCGCAGTGAGCAAGCGGAACACAATCGAGTTGTCCCCTCCGTTCGTGACGCAGAACTCCATGCTTGCCTTGTCGTCCGCATTGAGCTCGACAATCTTGGCGACCGCGTTGAGGATGCCCTCGACGTGGCTCTGCGTGCCGGCCGCGTTGATCTTCTCGACAAAGTAGAGCTTGGACGCTACATCAGCGTGCACGCATAGGTCCACGAGCCGCACGGTTGTGGCCTGGAAGATCGACGCTTCTTGCGACAGCTGCGTGATCGCGTCAAGCAAATCTAGGAAAAACGCGTCGTGCGTGCGACCGGAAGACGTCAAGACGGCTGCGATGGTCGCGCTCTGTGCGTCTTGCTTGATCGCGTCCATAAGCTGCGCAAGCGAGATCTCCATCACGAAGGCCGCGTAGTTCTTCACGGTCGCCTTCTGCTTGATCGTTGAAATCTCGCGCAGGCTCTGCAGACACTCGCGACGCACTTCGCTGCTGGGATCGTACAGCAGGAACCGCGTGAAGAGCTCAATGAGCGACTTGACGTACTCAGCCTCAACGATTGGCGACGGCGGGTACGTGATCAGGTGCGAGAGCGCCTGGATAGTCGAGCATTTGGACGTCGGCGTGCTGAGCACTGGCGTTTCAGTGGTGGTATCCTTGCTGTTGAGGTATGCGACGAGCGCCTCGATGAGTACGAGCGCGTGCGGACGCATGGGCTGCGCAGACGCCGACTGGTCCACTTCCCGGTCGATCGTGTCGACAATGAGCAGCAGGCGCGCGAGCGAGGCCTCGCACTTGGACGTCGTGCTCATCGCGCTCTCGTTGAACTGCTGGATAAGCAACGGGATCGACGTCTCGAGCACGTGCGCAAAGCCGAGCATCGAGTCTCTACCTAGAGCTGCGAGCACATGGCCCGCCGAGACGCTAACGAGCGAGTCGGCCGCGTGGCCTGCGAGGTCGCTCGTGGCGCGCGTCGTGAGCTCCACGACAAACTTGTTCCAAGCGTAGGCTGCGCCGCCCGACTCACGCGTCTTGGCGAGGCCAATGACGCCCGAGAAGCGCGAGATCGCGCCCAACGACGCCCCAATCACTTCCTTTTTCTCGCCCTTGACGACCTCGTGGTAGAGCGCGTTAGCGATCGAGAGCATATGCAGCAGCACGACGTTAATCGAATACGCCTCGCAGCAGAACACGAGCGTCTGCAGCGAATCGAGCTTGGCCTCGACGACCGTGGACGAGAGCTTCTCCAGCAGGAACGGCAGCACGTGCTTCGCGAGCAGATCCGAGGCCGCAAAGGCCTTGCGCAGCGACAGGATGAGCTCTTCCGACGTGATGCCGTACGGATCGTTGGGAGGCGGCGTGAACGTGATCGGGAAGTAGCACGAGATAACGTCAAAGTACTGCTGCAGCAGACTATCATGGCGGTCGAACACGGGCGCGAGCTTCGCCATGAGTTCGCACGAGATCTGTAGACACAACAGCAGGTTGCGTGGGTCCTTCTCGCCCTCCATGGCGTTCAAGAACGCTTGCGCAAACAGCCGCCCCTGATCCTCTGCTTCCTCATCGCCAGTAGCTGCAGGCGGCGGTGGCGCGACGAGCACGTCGACCACGTGCTTCTGGCTCAGCGCGAGCTGCATGAGCTCAAAGCACTTCTTGCGCATAGCCTGTCCGAGCTGCGGCACGTGCAGTGACTTGACCATCTTCTGCACAAGCGTGATCGTGACCGCGGGGCTCGCAATCTTGGCCGCGTGGTTGCTCTCGAGCGCGAGTAGCGCCTGCAGACACGCGCTCGCGCTCGGGTAGTCGGCGAGCCGGTCCGCGAAGAAGTCGACGAGCAGCTGCACGGCATTGGCGGTCAGCGGCAGCTCGGGCAGGCGCGAGAGCACCTCGGCGAGCAGCTGCGTCGCGCGCGCGCGCACCTTGTCGTCCGCGCTTGTGAGGTGCTGCCCGAGCGCCTGGATGAGCGCCTCCATGCTCACCTTGCGGTGCACCTGCATCACGACCGTGTTGAGGCTCGTCTTGTGCACGCTGTCGTCGTTCTCCGGGTTCACGAACGCGTCGATCGCGGGCGCGAGCGGCGCATCAAGGCTGAACATCCTGCTTCTTCGCTGGCTGGGCTGCTTCGAAGTGGTGCTTGTTGTTGGTTGATGGTTGATGGAGCGGTAAATTACCGCTCACTGTGTTTGATACAGCGGTAAGCTACCGCCAATACCTCTTTATAATAAGCGGAGTTGGACATGAATGATTTGCTGTAAGGGCTGCTTTCCAGCTTGCTCTTAAAATAAAGGGGTTGGACTTGGACAAAAGGGTTTGTAATTGAGATTACACTGAAAAATATATTTTGCAGGCTCCGTCATTCATGTATCGTACTTAGAGACAATCATACAGTACACTGGTTTCTGAAGTCGTCAAGAGCTTATCGTGACCACCTCAGCTCAGCGCATGTCCCCTCGCGTTGTCAATCTTGATGAATGTCGACGATGCTACTGCTGATGAAGACATCAGGCCCTGGGTCGGCAGCATCCTCTTTGAACTCGTCCAGATGGAGCTCCTGCGGAGCGAGAACGACCTAAGAGTCCGGGCAAATCAACAAGCTCTCATCTAAAAACCAATTTCATAGAAAGTATCAGATGCACTCTGAACTCTGGTCAGCCTGGCTGCACTACTTACTCCACTTATGACGGGACGTGAAACGCAGAGCTGCTCACAATGTTGTGGCGGCAGATCGGGCATGATGGGCGCGGGAGTCGATCCACGCACGCGTTGCAGTAGATGTGGCCGCAAGGAATCAGCACGCGATCCACCTTGTTCTCCAGGCAAATCGCGCAGATCAACGAATCCTGTGCATCTTTCTTCTCGCGAATCGCATCGTCGATCTGAGCCGAAGCCACGCGACGTCCTTCCTCCGCTTGCTCCAACCGCTGACGAAGCCGAAGGTTCTCGTGTAAGAGCTCCTCGTACTCGGTGCTCAGGGAAATGTTGAACCGAGAGAGCATGTCGTTCACGGCTGATACAACATTCGTGGCGGGGACGATCGCAGCCGCAAGCCCACCACGAGGTAGTGTTTCTCGGCTCAGGGACAGAGAGGCAGGAAGCTGGGCTTGCTGCAAGCTATCAGTCGCGCGCTCAATAGCTTGGCTGACAAGGTTGTCGACTAAAGTTGCCTCTCGCTGAGCTCCCGATGCACTAATGGTACCAGCAGCGCCATGGCGAGCGGACTGGAACGTGTAAATTTGGCTGCTTGGGTACCAGTTGGCATGCGCTTTCGATACTTTCACTTCGTAGTTGCTGATTCCAGCATTGTTTGTCTCTTCCTGCACGATTTTGCCGTAACGAAGTTGTCCTTCGAGCTCCACAGCAATGATCTCTCCAGGAAAATGTGAGTTCAAAGGTGCCAACTCGATTGCAGCTTGGTCGGTCTCTGCCAATGGCTCGCCAATCACTCCTCGCAGCTTCTCAACAATTAGGTCCGTATCTTCACACACGCTCATCAACTGGAGCAGCGAATTGATCTCGATGATATCGCACGAGAGGATGGACTCGACAGTAGCGACTTCCTGCAAGACGCCTCCGAGCAGCTGGTTGATACAGCCTGCAACAACCTGGCTCAGACGAATGCCGCTCTGAGCTTCTAGTGTGCGCTTGGCGACATACATGATGTTCGCAGAATGGTCAAGGAAGGACAGACTGAGCGTCGACGCCGAGCTTTTTGTCACATCCACTATCCTGGAAGGATGGCCAATCTTTGCGATGAATCGTGATTGCAGTGTGTCGACATACCTGACTTGGAACTTCGACAGCGCCACAATGCGCCGATTGAGATCTTCAAAGTCGGGGATGAAGCCGAATGGCTCGCTCGAAGTGGCCTTCTGTTGCTGCACTGTGATGATCTTCTGGACTCCGTTTGCAAATTGCTGGGATGCAAGAGTGGCGTTGAAGTGTGCGACTGTGTCACATGGAAAAAGCGTCTCAACACCTTCACTTTGGAGCTCTTCAGTCACAACAGCACTGATACCGGGAACGCCGAGAGTCTGACACCAGCGTGTGGAGATCCGAGGGTGCACCACATGCAGCTCGGACAGAGCGATGCGCGCACAGAGCCACGGCGAGTCGTTGAACGCCATCTGAAGCATGGGCTCCATCATAGATGCACTGGATGGGAGGTGGATGCTTGTTTTCGCTCCAATCGACAATGTTTGACTGCTGTCAGCTAACGTGTCGGCGAGCAAGTTGACAATGCGAGCAACAGCTGCCAACTCGTTCAGATTTAGCGGCTTCCCTTGGCACTCAATGTTAAGGTCTTGGAGCAGCATGATGTAGTCTTCCACTCCTGGAGTATCTTTCGATCCAAAGCGACGGAAGAGCGTGTCGTAAGCTCCAAACGCACGCGGGACCTCGTACATCAGCGGTGCCAAGTTCTCGCCCAGATGAAAATATAATCGTGAACCCTTCACGAGAGATGACCCAATCGGCACAATAGCTGCCTCTGCAAGCCTTTGCTGCTCGTCGCTGCGCAGCGATTCCCAGGTGCTCTGGAGGTACTTGAATATTGCCTGGAAGACCTCAATCATAGGAAGATGGAACTGCCAATGAAGTGGAGATGATCTGTCTTCAGATGCCTCTCCTGTAAGATGGAACAAGTGGAGGAGTACTGCGTCTTTCGCTGGTGGTGATACGATACTCAGTCGGCTCCACAGGATGCGAGGAGGCATCGCTGAGCCCAACAGAATTGGTTTGCTGCTGAACACGAGCGCTTGATCATCGGGCGTCGCACAATCCGAGTACTTCACAACCACTGTGCGAGAAGTGAAGATACCTGTTGTCGTTGCTTGCTCGTAGTACACTGCTGGGACGAACTCAATCTGCGAAATCGTTTCAAAGAATGATCGAGCGCGATCAAATTTCTCGAAGTTCTGGATGAAGTACTGGTGAAGAGCGATGATCATGGTCTCGTCCTCGGGAATAAGCTCCATCTTGTTTGAAAAGAGAGCTTCGATCCGGTGAGCGCATCCGAGGAATATGTCCACCGTGATTTCACTGTTGAGACCGACTTCTCCCATGAGGTCCAGCCATTCCGTGCTTTGGTATACAGTTGCTGGGAATTGACCGGGCGCATCGCGATAGATGGCTGACAAAACCTTGTTTCGCGGATCAAAGAACGTGTTTGCTGGCTGATACACTCCATCTTTGTCTCGAAATAGCGCAGTGGTCTTCAAGACCCGAGTGAGCTCAGAATCACCGCGCAGAGTCTGCCACTTTTGCTTGATGATGCCAAGAATCACGTCACATTGCTCTGGGGCAAGCTGGCCGTACATTGGAAGCAAGTAAATCAGCAGCTTGGCGTCGCTCATCTCTTGAACACCAAGATCCCTGTAAAACCCGGTCAATCGGGGGTTCACCTTCAGGAAGCTCTGACGAGCGTTTGGTGGTAACGGGATCGTTGCCAAGTTGATCTCCGGAGGAACCAAATAAAAGTCTCCAATGTCGATCGAGCAGGCAACGTCGCATATGTTCACGAAGATCGGGAGTTTCTTCAGCATGTCCAAGTGCATACGGTTGAAGCCTCCGTGGTTGTTGCCGTGATAGCTGAAAAACTCAGCTAGAAACGCAGCATCTGCCTCGCCCATCAAGCTCCAGTCGATGCCACTCCAGGACGACGTAGAGAGGCCATCCAAAATGGCGATCGCCACATTACGGCTCTGCGGCAACATGTCACTTTCTTGGCCGCTGAAGTAGGAGAGCTCGATCAACGCGGCATTCAGGCGGTCCAGCACATTGTGAAGAGCCTCTCGACTGCAAAACTCGACCTCGACCGCTTCCGTTTCTTCCACCATGTCAATAACAAAGGCTTCGCCAATCTCTCCGGCTGCTACAGCATCAGCTTCACCATCGATCTGAAAACTTTCCTCTTGTGAAGTTGAGGTCCCAAACAGATCACTTGATGTGGATTCTGAGGTACCAGCGAGAGTTGCAGCCGGAGACTCGCTACGTACACCCGAAAGTTCATCTGTCGGATGATCTAGCGTGTCGACAAACTCAGCTGTGTCCTGCTTCTCTTCATTTGAGTCGTCGTCCGCTTCCACATCTGGATGCATCTCCGAGTTCGCTTCGCCCTCCAATTCGTATTCAACAGCTTCCTCCGTCAGTAACTTGTGCTTCGATAGCTCCATTAACTCTCTGCGCTCTCGTTCAAGATCTGCTAGGTCTTCTTCATGTTTGTCTGCTGTCGTCTTGAAATCACGTACGACGGAGTTGACGATACTTGGTTCACCTGACTCACGCCAGACACAGAGTGCCGCATCTGGTTTTCCACAAGTAACCAAACGCGACCCCTTTACTGGAATAAGTGGCCAGGAGCTGAAATATCCCAGCGATCGACGCTCGAACCTGACCTCCTGCCAGAATCGGTGTAACCAAAGTTGGTCGATATGATCGCGACTCGCAGGATCCCACACGACAACATCTTGGTTCTTCCAAGTTGCTGGAAGAACGTGATCGATATTATCCGACAGCGTCTTGATCGAGAAGAACGTCAAGCCCAACGCAGAGACAAAGCGATTGTCCGAGAAGTAGGCGTGGAGACGTTGCCGAGCTTCCAGTGAAACGAACATGCTTGCTTTTGGCGCCAACAGCTGCACTTGGTTGAACGTACCCAAAACGTAGCTGCTGCGCTGGTTAAGTCGGATCACGCCGGTGCTACCATCTTGTAGAGGGATCAGCGGGAGCCCATTGAACTCGGACCAAATGGTGCTTGTCTCGCTGGGAAGCGGTAGCTGGAGGTCACTCAGACAGTATTCAAGAAGTGGCAAACAGACACTCGAATGTATGTCTGACGCTCTCATGCGTCGCAGAAATCTCCGCATAGCTCTTGGTGTTAAAGTCTGCACACGCAACGGAAGTTGTCGGGAACAGTCTTCGAGAAGGATTCGAGGGACATTGAAGGCCGGGAAGTGAATCTGCACAAACGACGCCACCTGCACAACAGTTAATAGAAAAGTTTATGTCAGTACGCGTGAGCTACCACTTCGAAGTTTATGATAATAGGCACAACATACCTGAATGTCCATGCCGACAAGATCGACCATGAAACCATTGCTCAGTGCGCGGTAATTCCCGTCTGTGCACAAAAAGAGCTCTTGAGAAGCGATTTGTTGATACACAAGGTGCTGTACCAAGGTCCCCAGCTCGTTGTCATTAATTTTCTACAACACAGTGATGCACAAAGACCATTAGTACCGGTACTCGTGTGGGAGATAGCAATTGCGCAAAAAGAAGAACCACTCACCTGGACATGACGCGGCCACACGTTGTACAAAGCTCTCGGGTCTGTGCTCTCATACCGCATCTTTGCCAGCAAGAGCAGTTTCACGTACGCGTCAACAAGACCATCTTCGAGGAGCGTTCTGTTCCAGTACGCTTTCACTTGTGACTCACTCCCGCTGACCGTGCCACTGTTGAACCCGCTGACGCCAGTGACAGACAAGGAAACAAGAAGATGCTTCTCCTTCATCGTCTTCTTAAAGCATCCGTTGATGTGAACTGGCAGCCCGATTGGCTGTCCAGTGTCCACAATCTTATACAGACGACCACGCACCATTTTTGCAGGCTTGTTATCCCGATAGAGATGGCACGCAACGCTGACATACGGAGTCGAATTGAGGACTTCGTGAACGGGGGAGCACGCCAGGTCTCGAGTTCTTCCAGCACCAATGTTGTCACACAGCAGCCAAGTATCACGATATTGTTGATTCTCGATATCCAGCTCAATCTCAAACTCGACTTGGTTTTCAGGAACAACTGGACTCTTGAAGAAACTCGGCAGCAAGTACTTCTTCTTCCACTCAGTACTCGTCCGCGTCAGATTCTTCTTCCTCAACGTGTCATACTGCGACACCAGCTTTGCTTCAGCATGACAACGCGTCTCGTACGCAGAATTCTTCCCGATACTCCAAGTTGAGACACGGTACACCGTCTCCGTGAAGATAAGTGCATCGCAGATCTGCTTCTTGATGGACCCAACCAAGCGGTTTGCCACTTGCCTATTCATAACGAGCGACGATAGCTCCGATGTTGCTGTTCTCCATGGAAAACGAATTAGTGTGCTTTGCGTGCCTTTCGCCACGTTGCCCGAGCAAGTTGGTAGATTGCAAAACGGGAGAAGCTGGTCTGGGTAGCCGAGGAATGCTTCGTCCAAGATATCGTAGCGACGCGCAGCTCCACTTAGTGAGCGGCCAGTCGAAGTCAGAAATGCTCCATTCGGATCGAGCACGTAGAACCCGTTGCCGCTCAGAATTTGCATGCAGTCAGAAATGAAGAAGCCACTGAGAAGTCCTGGTCGTGACGACTCTCCTCCAAAGAGCCTGTTGATATCACTTGTGCTGAGTGTCAACCCATGGATGTGGATACAGATGGCCTCGTGCTGCAAACTCTGCAACGATGGCTGGATCACTCTCTCGGATGGATGGTGTCTGTAGTCTACGAACACGCCAACCTCGGTGCCGCCACAGCGTTCTGCAGCCAGAAGAATCTCGGATAAGAACGAGGCACACCACTCCTCAGTATCCACCGGCAGCACATTTCGCAAAAAGTCGACAGACGGACAAGCGATTCTTGTGTTGCTGGCTGTTGACTCGGCGTACTTTGAGTGAAGTGATGTTGCGCCCAATGCGACCGCCACGTCTCTGTGGATTTTTTTGTTGACGAAGATGCAGCCATGTCGGATTTTACGTATCTCATTCCACGTCATGTCGTCGTAAGTCAGCTTGTATGCGGTATCGAGACGGTTTGCAGAGCTCAGCACCACGAGCTTGTGCGACGGAAATCCGTTGACTGTGTTCTTCAGTTTCCCAAGATCATCACCTAAGAGAGCAAATATTCTCAGACACGCCTCTATGCGGTGATGTCCAAGTTCAACTCTTTTCGGCAAGCGTTCGAGAGCCTCCAAATAGTCCTCGATACCAAAAGACTCCTTGATGCTGAAGTTCTCCAAGAAGGAGCGGGAGATGACTGACTCCGGTGGAGCAACGAACAGCAGCGGCTCGAGATCTGGATCAGCTTGATACGCGATACAACTCGGCCTTGCAAACGCCTTTCCAGTCCAGATCCATGGCGCACTTGAAAGCTGCTGGTAAACTGCGCCGAAAATGTCGCCATCATCTCCATGTTTTCGTGCGCTCTCGAGCTCCACGTAGAGTTGCTGAGCCTTCAGCACAATATGCTTTGAGTTCGGAGTTTTCGAGCCGTTTTGCTCGAATGCTAGTCCAATCGCTTCAAGTTGAACAGCTAACTCAAGCGGTTCCACATCTTCTTTCCACCCAAACGCCGTAATAAGCACTTCAGACGCGAGATGCTCTGCCATGATGTGTTTGCTGAACGAGCACGACCACTGCAGCAAGCAAACATACACACAACGAAACAAAGATAAGAATAAAAGCAAACAGCAAAAGTCAGACAAAATCACGCACGTACCGCATCTCTCTCGGGACGTGATTCCAACCCGTTGGAAAGTCTTCTTAGCCGCTTTGGTTCACTCCCGTCGCTTTCTCTCCACGGCATGTTGTCCTCGAGTGGTTGTGAGTGAACTGGGAGCCACAACACGTGCTTCAAGCTCTCCACAATATCATGGATACTGCGCTCTCCGCCTTCAATTTCCACCGCCGCCGCCATCTCGTCGAAGTGTTTGTTGACTATCTTCACCAAACTCAAAGCTTTAGACCATGCCAGCTCAACAAGACTGTCTTCACCACCTTGATAGAGTGCTTCCACCGACCGAGCGCTTTCCAAAATTGCGTGGCACGACAAGCTTGTGCGCAGACCAAGCGACCGCAGTATGTCCACAATTTCAGGAGTGGAGAACGCTTCACTTGGCAAGCTGGTGCTTCCAACCAACTCGCTTAGTTCTTTGCTGTTCGGGTCGTGGAGCTCACTGATCAAGCGAAGCGCACGCTTTCGAGATGGAATGACTGGCAATGACTGGACGCACTGGCGAAAGCTCGGTTCCTTTCGCTGGTGGAATGGAAGAGCGAGGAGCGCCTCGCTTACAATGGCATCCACCAATGACGAATCGTTCACTTCAATAGCTTGCAGACGCGGAAAAACGTGCTCCATCAAAATCTTCGAGTACGACCACTCTTCAAACTCCAGGTCTCGAAGGAATTTACGAGCCGAGTCACTATCGATCACGAAGTACGTTCCGTCCAGAACTCGTACATCAGCATCGGCCGCGGGAATAATTCGTCGTTGACGAAGCGTCGTGTAACTTCTTCCTGCCTCGTTGCCAGCTGTCAAACTCTCATCTCCAGCGCGGTACGAGTTTCCAGTGTGGATCGGGAATATCGGGAGGTCTCGTAAAGCTGGCAGGCAGTCGTCTGATATCGCGTCAGCTCCATTGGCTGTGAAGTACTCGCAAAGGCTTCGTCTCTCAGTCGAATCGAGCAAAGAGAAGGCATCTTCAAAGAGCCCACCACGCTGCTTTCTCTGGGATTGGCCAAGAGCAAGCATCAATCCATCCGAATTGAACTTGAATGCGAACTTGCTTCTCAACATCCACTCGATGCTGTGCTCACCGTTAACGAACGAGGAGTCGACAATGTAGACGCCGACCTTGCATAGCAGCTCGGCCAACTTTGACCCGATTTCCATCGATAAAGGTGATCCAAAGGGATCGACGAGAAGGCTTGGTCGGGAGGCTAACGACATCCACCTCAGCTCTGAAGAATCGACTTTGACCGGAATGATAGGCCATTCATGAACTGCTGCCTCAGCCAAATCTTCGCCATTTTGCAAGCTCAGCTCGAAGTATTTCCACCACTTTCGTAGCCACTCGTGATTGACTCGGTTGGACACTTGAGCGGTTGTGGTATCAAGCGAGAATACTTCATACTTGTGAAGCACTGCTACCTTCCAACAGCTGGAGAACAACTGCGGGAAGAAATATCGTGAGAGAATACTGATGTTCATCTTGCGGACATTCGATGCCGGTAGTGCATCGAAGAACTGCTTGTACTCGCTCAAGACCAACCGATTAGGAAACATCTCCAGTAGTTCTTCCTCGGCGGTGCTTCCAAAGAAGAATATCGAATCAGCATCGATTTCTTCATGAAGACGGAGCTTTCCGAATGCTCCATTGCGCAAAGGGAGCATTGGAGCACCATCCAGGAGCTCATACGATGTTGACGAACTACTGACGCCTGAAGTACAAAACTCCACAACGCGCCCGACAAGGTCACTTGATAATCTCGGGAGAAAATTGCCACTCCGAACCATAGCGCAATAGAACGCTGGAGTCATCGATCCATGGACAGCGTCGAGCTGAACGAGAAGAGCGCGCAGAGTCGCTGGTGCATGGATTGTGTTCACCAAGGCCTTCGTCAGAGCCTTCTCAAGGAGATCCCATCCAGGAAGCGACTCGTCAACGACGACACAAGACTCTGGTGTAACGTAGCGTCGACTGCTGATTAGTGCATCAGCTGGCTGCAATACTGGCGACAGTGCAAACATTGGCTTGCTTTTCATGACGCGGAAGAGTGAACGGACGACAGTCGACCATGGTCCTGACGGAAGCTGGCCTGGGAAGAACGCAAAGTACTGGGCCATGTCGTTGCCACAAATGTTCTTGGCTTCCAGGAGGAACGTGAGGTATGCCGGGGCCACCGCATCGCTCAGTAGACTCTCATTCCACTCAGAGCGAAGCTTGCCGTCACCAGTCATGTCATCGCCGTGCCAGATGTCGCGTCGGTTCGATGAGAGCTCGAAATATCCGTTGATGTGAACCGGGAGGCCGGTCTTCACAGGCAGCGGCAAAAAGCAGAAAGCTTTGCCCTCCACAGGTACTTCGCCGATACGACCTGCGACGCCAGCCCAGGGAATCAACTTCAGCGACTCATTCTCGTCCGCACATGCGATTTCTCGAGCTTTTCCTCCACCAAGTTGATTGCATACCAAGTATTTTTCGATGCGTGTTGTCTTTTCCAAAGTGTCGAGCGATTTGTCCGTGCTGCTTGGCGCTTCCTGCAGTGAGCGTCGGCATGAGTCGTAGTCGGTGTGCTCGTATGATCGAACGTGAACAACCTGCGTAACCGATGGAAGCTGATCCTCTGGGGCTCTTCGCAGTCGAGCATAAAATGCCCGCTTTGACGACGTTCCGCTGGTTGCTGATAGGTTGTGGGAGCCGTCGGCAGAAGCCATGAACTTGTCGATTTGCCTCCATGATTCACCTCGATCTTCAAGCGGAACTTCAGCGCCATATAGCAGCACAGGTGGCTGGTCTCGGTGACTTTGGACATAAACGTCCACTTTTCTCACATTCCTCAAAAACAGCATTGTCGATGCGATCGACGTCTTGAATGTGTCAAAAAGCTCGAAGATGTCCTCTTGTGAATACGCTCGGCGCTTGATTTCACTGACTTCTGCGAGTGCTGAGTGGCGTAGTGGGAAGCGGAAGAGAGTGCCATTGTAGTGGCTCTTCAAGTCACATCCAAACACATTCTTGAATGGAGAAAACTGGTCTGGGAACTGATCTGGCAAATCAGAGTCAGCAAACCGGACCTTGATACCAGGATTCGCCGCAGATATTCCGGGCAAATTTTTCGCATGTGGATCAAACATCACTATCAATCACAACAATGAAGTGATTAGAGGACACCGGAGAAATAAACTTGCAAGTAGACAGGAAGTGCGTACCGATTGATTTGGCGGACACGATCGACGGGAGATCAGTGAAATGGTAGACCGAGTTGAAGCCAAGCCCAAATCTTCCGGTTGTGGTCGCACGCTGAAGCTTGTTGGCTTGTCCGATTCTTGCAAGGTTGATAAAGTCGTCGTCGCTGAACTCCGCATCGTTGTACTGTTCACCGAAATAAATGACGATTAGCGTTCGAGTTCAAAATCAAAGTCAGATGCCGCGAACACTTACACAATAGAGCGCTGGCCCTTGCCACTTCGCCATACTCGGGCTGAGCAATGATGACACACCGTAGGTGACACTGTTGTAAAGCAAAGCGACGCGTGTCGCTCCCGCATCGTCTGCGTTTTGGATCAGCTCGCTGATGATATTTGGTCCATCAGGATACTGCTCGAGGATGTGCGCGATTCTCTTCGTCAGTGCCTCAGTTTGTCCAAAGGCCTCGACTCCACCATCATTTCTAAACAATGACGAATCCGCTTGGTTTGTGTGAAGAAGGTGGCTTCGAAGAGACTTGCAGCCGAGCTTGCACGCGACTTCATTTGAGATCTTCGGGTGGATGAATCGCAGCCGATTTACCGCCACACCACGGCCCTGCTCATCTAGCCATGGGGTGTCGTCAAAGGTAAGCTTTGCCGTATGACAAAGCATACCAGTCGTATCTGGAGCAAAAAGCTCGTAATCTGAATGATGTGGTAGCGTGTCGCTGACTAGCTGAAGCAGCCCGATGACAGTCGCTAACTCATCGCTTGTTAGAGCGAGTGGAGTTGCAGGTGGATTCGGCGACTCGAGAGGTTGCTGACACTTGGCATGCATCAAGCTGACGACATGGACGTAATCTACCAACGAAAAACGCTCTCGGACTCCAATTGCCTTCAGGAAGGGACGGAAGTGAAGAAGCTCGCTTGGAACGCTGTACAAATATGGCTCGGCATTCACTGACGCGCTCACTGCCACCTGGCTGGAGCTAACGAAGTGGTTTCCAACCCAGACATATTTCGTGTCACCAGATAGAGCCGAGAGCACTTGTTGCCGTCTTCCAGCATCAACTTCAATCTCGAAAAACGACGACAAAATCTTGTAGATGTCGTACACTGCTGACCAGATGAGCTGCGTCTCAACGTGTTTTCCGAGTCGTTGAGCAGTGTAGATGTCAAAATTTTCAGAAATCTGCTTCAGCTGGGCCGCGACCGCGTCAACGGGAATTGTCAAGTTCCATTCGAAGATGGAGCTCATCTTTTCGGAGTAAATCACCCCATTGATGATGTGGTATTGCGCCGAGCACAGCCAGAAGTGCTTCGCTGGCCGCGCTTTCCGAGGAGTAGTCACATAAATCTTCTCACCTTCCAAGTGCAACGGAGCCGCAGGATGAGGCTTCGCATCGCTGACAGGAACCCACTCAATTACAGCCAATTGCGTCGCGAACTCTTCAATCTCTCTTCTCTCCTGGATCTTCTGGTCAAACTCTTCTGTTTCCACTGCATCTGGCGCCGCCATCTCAGCTTGGCTTGGCAGTCTAAACGACCGGAGAAATTTCAGTCCTTTTGATTTGATGTCGGTTCGCGCTCGCTTTTGCTTCTGGGTGGAGGCTATGCTCATGAGCTGGTCCATGCGAGAATCAAGATACTTGAAAAAGGCGGTTGATCGAGTGCGCAGTTGCGCGACATCCGCCTCGATCTCGTCACGATTTTCTTCAGCTGCGTCTCGGCGGTTGATCTTTTTCTGCTCATTCTCGATTGATAACGCAAGCGAAAGAATGGATCGACGAGAGATAGATCTTTGCAAGCCCAGCGACCGAAGTACTGACATAGGCTGTGCGTCTTGCAGCTCTACTGCTGGGAAGAAGGAATCGTCCATCAGCTCCGTAAAGTCATCAACTTCAGGATCATAAAGATTGTTGATCGACTTCAGTTCACCCGACGCCGTTGGGAAAATCGTAGCAGTCTCCATGATACTGGTTAGCTTCCCATCTGCATCTTGGGCGAGGAGGCCATTCATCTCCAGGAGCAGCTGGTATATGAATTCAATCCTGGCTTCATTTGGCAGGGTCTGGAAGCGTGGGATCAAATGGCTCGCAAAGAACTCAACCTTCGACACAGCGCATACCCCGAGAGCGGACAGGAACTTCCACATCGCCACGTCGCCTTCTTTCACGTAAATGAAGTCATCATCGAGGAACTTCCAGGCAATTCCCATGCACATGAGCATGGGTGTATCTTTGTGTGCGCTTTGCAAAGACGCGAAGACTGGCGCACACGAGGTCAGGACTGGTGCCTGAGCGCCGAGTTCGCTATTTTCAGAAGTCGTCCAACTCAGCTCATCTTCTGTATTTCCCTCCGCACAGAGAAGACCGTGATAAATGGGCAGTTGCTGACACACACGTTTCTGCTCTGAATCAAGCTCTTCTGGGTGCGTCGACATCAAAAACGATCTCAACTGGTCTCTATCAGCTGCGCTTGCATTTTTGAACGCACGCTTGATCGATCCGCGCTGGTTTGGCGTCGACATCGCGGCATCGATGCAGGATAGAACGCCCACCGGAGTTGGCTGATGGATGTACCGCCAGACACTTGGATCGGGGTTAAAAGTCGACAACAAGCCTGGCAGAAGGAGACGGACCTCGAGGTGCTGGAGACACTTCAAGCAGCCAGCAGGGATGAGTTCAGGTGTAAGAACACCGGACGTCTTGCTCAACGTCGTCACCACGCCACTCGACGTCGGAACAATCGGCCACTTATCCTGGAGATTACCGAGCTGAGCGCTCAGGCCAATGTACTTCCATAGTAGCCGGAACCAGTCAGCGTTCGGTTCATTTGAACTCTCGTGACTCCACTCCACGAACGGCTTGCCATACCAGTTCGACGGCAACGCAACTGCTAGCATATCTTCGAATCCCTGGAAGTCCATCTTCTTCACGTTGAGCTGCACTTGAGCTGACTCAGACGATAAAATAGCCATTGATTTGCCAGAGAGAGCATCAATGCTGACCAAACTTGATCTCGCAGCTTGCAGCAGCGCTAGCTCTTCAGCGTTTGGGATCAGGTAAACGCTGCTGGCCATTTCGTCTCGACCATTTTCCTCGACGCGAACCGAAGGATTTGGATTTTGAAAAAGCCAATTTAGCCCAGCTTCGACGTCTTGACCCCCAACTTTCTCCAGTGCTCGGATAGAGTGTTGTCTTGAAAACCCCATCGAGCAGAGATGAGCGAGAGCACTTGTGTCCACATTCGATCGGTTTGCAAACGATACCAGCTTTCCATCAGCGACCGGCAAGAAGTTGACTCCAACAAGCGCTTGCACCTCGTGCGATTTGAGATCCTTGAGCATAAAATCGAGCAAGCACTTGATCGCTTCGCGGTTTTCGGCGTGACGTGACGTTCGAGCTTTGTATCCTTCACGCACACTGCCGGGCTGCAGGAAGCTTGAAACTGTGTTTGTCTTGACCAGCATTTTCTCGAGCTCCTCCGGCATATTTCGGACAACAGGGTACCCGTCCTCAAGCAGCCACTCGACAAACTTGTGGTAGTCCGCTTCATCTCGTTGTACGACCATACTTGATAATGGTGCCACCCACGACCCGTCGTTGGCTTCAGTATGGAGACACGGTTCTGATCGCACCAATTTCAAAAATGACTGCGCTAGCGTATCCCAGGGAGCAGGAGGTTGCGCCTG
Source organism: Globisporangium paddicum (assembly GCA_023334015.1). Taxonomy (NCBI): domain Eukaryota; phylum Oomycota; class Peronosporomycetes; order Pythiales; family Pythiaceae; genus Globisporangium; species Globisporangium paddicum. The sequence goes on from JAASFV010000071.1 coordinate 42,896, forward strand.
AGGAAACAACTGGACATGCTGCTGGGGTTTCATGTGGGCTTCACTTGATAGATGCACCACGACGCGGGCATAGCACGGAGCAATCACATCACTAAGAAGTGCCAAATTCCACTGCGCTCGCAGCAGGCCTTCACCGCTCAGCCCATCACCAAACCAGATGTCTCTTCGATTGGATGACAATTCAAAGTATCCGTTCACCTACAATACGATAGAAAAAATGATTAGTCAGCGACGAGCAAGCGGGTTGTCTTTGATTGATGTACGCACACATAACTTACGTGAACAGGAAGGTAGGTGAGCGTTGGGAGTGGCAGAAAGCAAAACGCCATTCCCGTTAGTGGTTGGAAACTATCGGGGTTGCTCTGGGAAGGAAGTAGCACTGCAACACCGCCCCAAGGAACCAGTCGCTGGCTCGAATTGAGCGGATCATTCGCAATCTTTGTGCACTCTCCACCACCAAGCTGGTTCGAAATCAAAAATCGGAGGTCTTCTGCTGGTCGTTCTGGGCCATGCGAAATCTTGACGTTGAGCATGTAATCACACGGTATCCCTATAACATAAAGTCAATCACCAAGTGAGTTTCACACGATACTACGGATAAATAACTCCAGTTCTTACGCTTACCGCTCGTTGAGAACATTGATTCAGCATTGCTTGAACCGAAGCTTGCAAACGACAGCGACCGCTTGGCTTGGATATCTGGAGTCAAATTGCTAATCATTGCTTCGTCCAAGAGACGCGGGGAATCACTGTCTTCGCGCCATTCATAGATCGCTATCTTGGTGATGTTCCGAAGAAAGAGCATGATTCGCGATAAATCACCAGAGAACTCGCGGAGCATCTCAGCTACATGGTCAGGTCGCTGGGCTCTGGATGACAGCTTGCTGGATTGTGCTTGGCTTTCAGTCCGCAACGCAAGACGGAAAAGAGTGCCCTGTTCAAAACAAATATAATTAATAAAGTAAGTATTCGTGACTGTAGTGAGAAGCGTTTGGGTCGAAGCGTACCGGAAATGGTCCTTTAAAATCGCAGCCAAAGCAACGAAAAGGCGCTACTTGGTCAGGGAAATTGTCGACCAGCTCTGAATGCGTGAGGAAGTTGATCATTTTCCCAGGATTGCTGGGATTCACGTTTGGCAAATGGCACGCCTATGGAAATCACATGGCCTGTAAATATACGCTGCCAAATACCAACCCAACGTGTTCATGAATGCATATACAGTCCGTACCTGTGGATCGAAAAAGACCAAGTGAGATCCGCTCACAAAAGCGGGCAAGTCAGTAAAGTGATACACTAGAGAGAGCACAAAACAACAAGGTGGTCAACGAGATATCACATGCAATGCCAGCACGTAAATTATATGCAACTGTATACCTGAGTTGAAGCCAACGCCAAATCGCCCAGTCTTCCAACCTTTCGAGTTGTCTTTCTTCAGCGAGTCGCCAATGCGCTGCAATAAAAGAACAACGTACACAAGTGAGGATCTGACTGCATCAGCAGCATTGCATGTGACATCACCGTGACCACACCTGGATAGACTCAAAATCGGCATCTGTGAACTCCGCATTGTTGTGCACGATCAATGAAGGCCCTGATCAAAATGCGCACCCGCCGAAGTAATTAGTTACCACCAACACGACATAAAGCTCACTTTTTTTTCACTTTGCCAAACGAATACATACCTTGGAATGGCTGAAGCTTTGTGTACGCAAGACGCGCCGACCCATGCTGGCGATAGTCCAAGCAAAAGTTCACTTCCGTCGCGCCGGCATCGTCTGCATTCTGCACCATTTCCTTAAAGATCGACGTCCCCTCTGTCACCACGCACCCAGTACCACAACGTTCCGCAAAACACGCCATCCACATGAGTACATCGTCATGCAACGTAGCCACACTGCCAACACACATAGTAATGTAAAAAAGCACTATCAAGCGCACCTGGATAGTTGCGCAGGATCTCGCGGATGCGAACTGTCAGATCGATTTTCTGGCCAAAGTCATCGCCAAAGTACGCCGCAGGCGCCGCTTGCTCGGCCACGTCCATGCTCTTGCTCTCGCTCTTTTTGCGTGTGGGTGTGTCTGTACACGCTCCTCTCGCTCACTCCAGCACACGCGCGCACCCGACGCACTTGTCGTCTGAGGTCTTTGCGCGCGGGTTGAAAGAATGAGACTGCAACCAAAGTGAGTGAGAAAAAACGAGTTCAAATGAGTGTTCCTTGTATAAACATTTTGATGCGGGACAACAACAAGTGCGAACCTGGCCTTGAGCAATGGCGAGCCCTGGGGACTCGGATGCGTTGCGTGGCTTGGTTCACAGCACTACATTCTGCGTGCCCTTTGCAAGCTTACACGTGGTGATACCGGTATTCGCAAACATTCTCTACACCGAGTTGATCAGCGATTGCCAATACGACCAGATAGATATTTATACCAGCGAGCGCATCGGGTACCACCTGCGCCACTTGGTGGACCTGCCCAAGGTGCGCAAGCACGTCGTTTGTCATCACAAGGAACACTGAGTGTAGCAGCGCAACCACGACGACTTCAGCCCTGGGGCGACGCATTACATAAACGAGCAGGCGCATACTGCTAGCAGTCCAGGCCACTCAGTGGTGTCGCGGCTCGGACCCGAGCTCGCTGGTGTCGTCTCAGAGCGACGACGGCAGTAATGCAGTCACCTTAACCGTGTTAGCAAATCCCACCCCGGTTTTCGCCATCGGATCAGTATCAAGTATGATCTGCGGCATCTGCGGGCACATTCCGAGCGGCGGCACGCTGTCGTCCGCGGGTGGTAAGAAGGAAAAGCAGTGCCGCATATACCTCTGCTCGCTCTGTGGCGTCTCCAAAACGCTCTTCTTGTCTGTAGCAAACACGAATAGATTGTTGCTCGGACTTCGAACAACTCTGTAGCTCTATTAACAGCACCGCAGAGCGGCGACTGGCACAGCGAGGACAGCATGACTGTTAACTTCCCAGCCTCTACCTGATACTCAAAGAGATACTCGGAGAGAGCAAGTAAATAAAAAGCGATGCTGCCAATAGTACGAGCAATCATACCCAGCTCCAGCTCCAGCTCCAGCTCCAGCTCCAG
>JAASFV010000072.1:0-45554 GCA_023334015.1 Globisporangium paddicum
ACAACCGAGGTCGGTCCACGAACGGCGTCGGTGGGATCTTCTGGTACCGCCCGGCCGAGTACGCGGACGACGCGGACTACTTTAAGAGCACGGTCGGCTGCGGTCTCGTGCGCGAGGGCCCGCTCAACGACGCGTGGCTCCTCGGGGTCTTCGCGGCCATCGCACTGCACCCAGACAACCTCATTGAGAACCTCTTTGCGTCCGAGTCGATCCACGCTTTCAAGCGCTTCGGGGTTTTCAGCTGCCGTTTCTACAAGAACGGTGCATGGGTGACCGTGACCACCGACACGCGCGTGCCGTACTCGCTCGAGCTCCAGGACGATGACTTGTACCCGTCCAAGGGCAGCTCGACGCCCGGCAATGTGCTCTACGGAGGCAGCCTCAATAAGAATGAGGTCTTCATTCCATTTCTAGAGAAGACCTATGCCAAGCTCCACGGGTCGTACCAGGTCCTAGCCGAGGCCACGGGCGGTGGGACGAGCGGCAAGATCCTCGAGGCCTTCCTCGACTGCACGGGCGGCAGTGCGCATCGGATCGACCTCCAGGAGGAGCGACTGCGACGTGGGGACGACGCGGCCACCAGCGCAGCGCTCTGGAAGAGAATGCTGCGCTTCAAGCGCAAGAAATGCATCCTGACCGCGCAATTGCGGCAGCTCTCCTTTAATTCCTACGACGTCACGGCATCGGGCATTGTCAAGAACCGGCAGTACGTCGTGCAGCACGTCAAGGAGGTCGGGCTGGGCTCGGCTACGACGGGGACGGACCCGACTGGGTCTGCGGCCTCAACGACGACGACGCTGCGGTTCGTTAAGCTCAAGAACGTCTGGGGTCGCGGCATGTGGAAGGGCGAGTGGTCCAACGACGACAGCAAGTGGGAGGAGCACATGCAGGTCGAGAACGCGCTGCGTGCCGATCCGAGCTGCGAGTTCTCGCGCAGCGGCGCTGACGGCTGCTTCTGGATGGTCTTCGAGGACTTTCTCGACACGTTCAGCGAGCTCTTTGTCGTCCATATCTTCGATGACGCGACGGCGTTCCAGTACTGCGTCCAGGGCGAGTGGCTCGGTCACAGTGCGGCCGGGGCCCCGGCTGCAAAGCCACCACCACACCACGTTGCTATCATGGCCGCGGCTGGGGATGGCGACCAAGTGGCCTCGACCGGTTCAACCGGCGAGCGGCCCATTGGCAAGACCAAGTGGGTCGTGCTGTCGGACGCTGAGGCCAATTGGTACCGCAACCCGCAGTTCAAGCTCAGCGTGGTCGAGCGCACCGCGGGTGTGCTGCTCTCGCTCGCGCAGCGAGACTTTCGGCTCTTTGGCGGGGACAACTACGCCATCAACTTTGTGGTCCTCAAGCAGAAGGCCGGCCGCACGAGCGTCGTGTGGGAGTTCAACCGCAGCCGCGTGGTGGCCGAGGCCCACTCGTACGAGACGAATGAGATCCTCACTGGCGGTGGCTCGGCCACGGTCGGAGCCACGGGGACCCCAGCCACGCCGGGGACCACCGGCGGCCAACCCAAGCAGCTGCCCGAGCGGGAAATCGTCCGCGACGAGCTTGTGCTCGAGCCAGACGTAGCCTACTTTGTGGTCCCGTACACGGACAACGCCAAGGTGGATATGGAGTTCTTCCTGCGGGTCTTCTCACCCCAGCCTGTGGTTGTCGAGCGGCTTGCGCCCGTGTTCACATGCGTGGGCCAAGGCAAGTGGCGCAATGACGAAGAGGAGAGCGGCGACCCGAGCAACGCCGGCGGCCCGCTCTGCGTGCAGCTCAGTGGTGGCGAGGAGAACGCGGCTTGGTGCCAGAACCCGCAGTTCTGGGTGCGCTTCAAGCACCTCTCGCGACCGCGACTGGCCGCACTCATGGCCTCGCGTGCGCATGTGACGATCAAGGTCGTCATCCGCAAGACATCCCACAAGGCGTCCTCGAACGCCGGCAAGGCTCGCCAGCGCGAGGCCGCCCAGCGCGAAAAGTTCAACCTTGTCGGCGTCACGGCCGTGCGCGCGGCCAATCCACTGTCCAACATGGATGAGACCAACCACGGACCGGCCTCGGCTACCACGACTGCGAGTGTCCTGCGCGCCCACGCCAAGGTGCCCAAGACCAATTTCCTGGGCGAAGTCGTCGAGAAGCCCTATCTCAAGTCGAAAACCACGGGCGGCGCCAAGTGGCAGGGCAGCGAGGCCAAGTGCTACGACCGAGACGCGGATGAGATTGAGGACGAACTGCATGCGGACGCCAAGCTGAGTCGCCAGCAGCAGGCCACCGTGCTCTTCCCACCGCCCAAGCTCGTCGTGAAGCCCGACGAGTGGTGCCGCATGTCCGACTACTCAAGCCCAGCGATTGCGTGCCTCTACCTGCGCAAAGTGCTCAAGGAGTGGCTCCTAGAGGACCATGGTGGGCTACTGCTCATTCCGTCCCTGGGCGAGGCTGGGGCCGAAGGTACCTTTGAACTCCAGGTGGACTGTGACTTCCCGCTCGTGATGGATGAGCTGCCCAAGTTCTCGACTCAGAGCCTTCCGGGCGAGTGGACCGAGACCAGTGCTGTCGGCTGCCACCTACACAGTGAGTGGAAGAAGAACCCAAAGTTGTACTTGCACCTGAAGGGCGTGCGACCAGCTAAGGTCAAGATCACGCTCACACGGTCTGAGCTCGAGTGGAAGGCCAAATGCAAGCGCGACGCCGTGGGTACAATGCTGGGCTTCTACCTCTTCCACGGCCAGCAGAAGATTGCGCGCGAGACGTCGACGATCATCGTCAACGGCCGCCACTGGACCGAGACAGACTTTGTGCCGCTGCACAGCGTGCAGTCGCCGCCGGAGCTCGTGCTGCCGTCGGCATTCAACGAGCCCTACGTGATCATGCCCGCAACCTACGAGCCGGGCAAGGCGGGCAAGTTCGTCGTCTCGGTGCAGTGCGACGTCGAGTTCTCGCTCTCGCACGACCCCGAGCCGTGAAATGATGGAAATTGTCGGAAAGATGGGAAATTGTTTTTCCGTCAAAACAGAGAATAATATATGAGATTTAGTTAAACATACTACATGGATAGATAAGACTTCTGCGTTCAAAGACAGATACGGATAAGGATACATACTTGAGGAGTTTGCTTGGTGGTGCGCACTCGGTGTCGACTTGGACGGACGCTCGTGCTGTGCCGAAGCATGGGCTGGTGCAGGTTAATCGCAAGTGAGATGATGGTGTGTTGATCAGAGCCGCTGGTTGTCGTAATGATGCTCTTTATCTTCCCATTCTGTAAGTGGTTCGTCGTGATGGACAATGGTGGTCTTCCCGGCCTCCAAGAGCTCCTGTTGCTGGCTGATGTTGTTCGTCAAGGCATCGCTCTGATTGCTGCGATTGACGTTCTCAGAGCACTCAGCCGTCTCAGAATTCGTTGAATAGTGCGTCTGTTGCCTGTGGTGAGAATCGGTTTTCTTAGTCGAGAGCATTTCCACGCAGTCGAGGAAGAGATCTACCGAATCGCTGCGCTTCCTGTAGCCAGACGCTGACGCCTTGCGCAGTACTGCGACTCGGGATTTCTTCAGAGCACCACCAGCAGTAGCAGAAACACCAACCGGAGTTTCATTCGTCCTGCTGTCATCCTTGTCTCCTGGTGCCGTCATGTCGAAGTCCTGCGCGCATCCAGTATTCTGTTCTTCATGACCTGTTTGGTCATGTACGTCCATGACCTCGTCTTGGTCCTCCTCCGACGACAGCAGCCAGTTTTGGTTGAAAGACGGCGACGCGAGAAGACTCGAGGCGCCTGATGATGAGGCAACGCTGCTGGTCTCCGAGTCGGTCAGGTTCACGTTCAGTCCCAGGTCTCGCCACGCCGACTGGTGGTTCTGCAAACTTGGGCCGCGATAAAGAGATGCTGACGACAAGTAGGTTGACGCGTCAGAAGCCTGGGGCAGTTGCTGACACAGACTTGAGTTGACAAAGCTGGGAAACCCCATTGCTGGCGGCGACGACGGCACCGTGGGGCTGTGCAAGAACGCAAAGAAGCCACTGCCACTGGGACTAGCACCTGTGAACCGAAAGCTCGCGGGCGAGAGTGGCGAGAGCTGCTGCTGGTGCATGTAACTCGCACGCATCGATGACATTGGAGCTCTGTTTCCGTTGATGACAGCTGGATTGCCACCGTATAAAGTGTGAGGGACTGCTGGGAGTGCGCTGAACTGCGCAACCGGACTACCTCTGGCGTCTGGAGAGCCCATTGCGGACACGGACGAGCTCAGGAGCGACGTGTAATATGCGTTGCTGTCGATTGCGAGCTTTGGATCCTGAACCACTTTCTTAAACGAGCTGCACGCGGTCGCCTTGGAGCTCTTGGAGCTGGACTTTTGGGGCTTTCCTGTGGCTTCTGGGCCAGTAGATGACGATTTCTCTTGGCGCTTGGCGTCCTGGCGAGTGCGGCGCCGGAACGTCGAGTACCAGTGGTTCTTGATCGCATTGTCCGTCCTGCAGTTTAAATAATTATCAGTAAATAAATAATTTTGGTGAGGCCAAAAACAAAACAAAAATTATGACGCCTAAAATAAATACTGGCAGGACAGGAACTGTACCTGCCGGGCAGGAGCTTGGCGATCTCGGCCCACTTGTTGCCCATGCGCTCTTGGGCCGCGAAGATGAGCTGCGTCTCGTCGGCGCGCCACGGGGCCTTGTCGATCGACGGGTCCAGGAAATTCAGCCACCTTTTGTCACACACACACACAAAAACAATAAATAAAAAAATAGAAATCCAGACCAGCCAATAAATAAATGATATCAACCATTACGCGTACCTGGTGCGGCACTGCTTGGGCGTGCGGTCGGGCAGCAGTTGTTGGATCTTGGACCAGCGCTTGGTGCCGCAGCCGCGGACGAACTGAAGGATGGCGAGGTCGTCGTCCGCACTCCACTGGCGGCGCTTCTCGGCCGCAGTTGGCTGGCGCGTCCTTGCGTTGTGGGCTGCCGCAGTTGGCTGCCGCGGGTCGTTCTCGTCGCCCGTCCCAGTGTCACCCAAGTCGTCCATGTCGTCGTCCGAGCCGCCGGCGTCCGCATACATGCTCTGCGGATGCTGCTTCGTGTAGAGGCCGCACTGCTGCTCTGGCGCCGATGCACCGCCGTCCTGCATTTGATGCGCTGTAGATGACTCGCGGACCCGATGCGTTCTCAGAGACCGGGCGTTTCGGATATGTGGTGGTGGCATTGTCCAGTGGCGCATGTTCTTCGCACGCCACCGGACTACTGACGAGGCGCGGAAAATGGAAACGTTCAGAACGCGCTGATTGGCTCCAAATGCGCGGAAAATGCGCTGATTGGCTCAAAAATGCATAGAAAGCATCCGCGGTCGTTTCATTTTTCGATGCGGGAAACGAGGTGACCTTTGGGGTTGGATTTTTCTTGACGAGACACGTTTTGTATGAAAGTTTGTATGGTGTATTTGTGCCCCCTCCCTTTGATTTTGTGTCTTTTTTTTAAAGGGAGGGAGGGAGCAAAGCAGCAGCAGCAGCGGAATACGCTTGCACATTATTTGTGCAAATATACAAGCATATGTTTGTGCTTGGTGCTGTGTGTTGTTATAGGCAATGGCGTGGTGATATCGCACAGAAAAATTATTTAGTGTGGAGACTGTTGAAGCTGTCTCGGATATTGTGCCCCCCCCATATTACTGCCCATCTGCCCTGGCGCACTTGTTTTCACTTTTCACTTGGATTTTGTATGTAAGAGTCCAACAACATCGATCGAAGAAGAACGCTTCGGTGAACGTTCTTCAGATGCGTGCGACTTTTCGAAAAGATCGGAATCAGAATCAGAATGATGGTAGACAACATAACGTGGACAACATAACACAAACAATTGCGCACTCTCGGTGACCAGCAACTCGACATGTGGCGCGCGCCCACGACACCCACCCACCCCTGCACGCGCTGTCATGATGCGCTTCTCGCACAACTCACCACCGGCTTTGTCGTCCTTTGGATGCGTTTGTCCATTGAGCAAGAATGGGAGTGTGACTCAAGCGCTTAGTCAAGCCTGCTCTCTCGATTGAACGTGCGTGCAACCACGCTCTTGGCGCACAGCGAGCCAACAAGGCCACAGAGATGTTGGGCTGCAGCGCGCTTCATGGCGCAACTGAAACACGTCTCGCCCTTGTGCTTAAAGCGGCCCTCCTCGGCGCCAGCAAACTCCATTGGCGACTGAGGTGCTCTGGTCGAACACCCACTGGACGGCCATCAACTCCAGAGCTCAACTCGCGCTATACGAGTTGATGCTCTCGCTGGAGTCGATGAGCCCGTTTGAGTCGTACATCAGCTCGGTGCTCACCTGGTGGCAGGCCGTCCATCGCGTGCCAGATTGCCTGGTCTGGTCGATATGGCATGGTGCTAGAGCGGCCTCCAAGTGGTGTTGAGTACGACTTCGTTCATCAACTTGGTCGACACGCACTCGCCACAACAGCAAGATTGGCTGTCGAGCCACTCACTGCTCCACAAGAAACTGGAGCAAGCCCAGACTGTCAAGTTTTTTTTTTTTCAATTTTCGTAACAGCGGATAAGTGTTTGTTCAGTACTGGTAGAATGCTGCCAAATTTAAACACTTATCTGATTTCTAAAACAAATAACCTCGCAAAACAAAAATACCGGTAGCATCCAAATAACCCAGTATACATACCAGTTTAAAACCGGTTTTTAAAAAGCGCGGTTAGGGCAGCGCGATTTTGGTTGGTTCGTAGTGCAGTGCGCGCCGCGTGACTTGGCAATTGTATGGCGAGTCTTTTGGCTCGGCCTCTGTATGGCTGCGCGGGCTTGGTGGTGGCGGGAGGCGCTTATTTTGCCCTTCCTTCCGCTCAGCGTCAAAGTCCAAGTCCGAATCCAAGATGGTAGGTGGCGCCTGCTTCCTGTGGCTCATGGGCCTCTCTCTTTCGCATGCGCCTCTGCTCCCCTGCCTCGTGCATGCCTGCCTGTCACCCTGTGGCGTCCGGTGTCGAGCGATGAGCTCCTAAGTACAAGGAGCTTTTTCGCCGTCGAGGCCTGGCCGACCAGTCATTCAGCCAGCAGAGCAGATGCAGCTATCTTTCTCACGCACGAGGCGTTCAGCAGTGTCGTGGAGGAATCGCAGCGTGTGAACAGCTAGAAGCAGCATCAAGCGGATGCACAGGCTGTGGTGCTCGCAACGCGTCGATGCGGTCCGTTTTAAGCGACGTGTTTGTACGACAATCGAGACTGGCAGCACAGATACCACACACAGAACGGCGTCGGCAGCCGCTAGGCGATTTCCCGTTATGACAGAAAGCTACGTGCTTCTGGTGCAGGCAGCGCAGACAGGCAGAAAAGGAAAAACGGAGAGCACGCGGGGGCTTTAACCAGCCATTGCGCAAGAGATTGAATCATGTCTGGGTCCTATCTGATACGGAAATGCTAACTGTTTATGTGTTGCTCTTGTGCAGACTAAAGGTACCCAATCTTTCGGTAAGCGTCACAACAAGACCCACACCATCTGCCGTCGTTGCGGGCGTAGCTCGTACCACGTGCAGAAGAGCGTCTGCTCTTCGTGTGGTTACCCTGCTGCCAAGATGCGCAAGTGTACGTACCACCCATCTATTTCTTTTTGTTGTTGTGTTCCTCTTCGCATAAATAGCTCAATTGTACTTACATTGGCTCGCCTGGTTGTTATTTTAACAGACAACTGGTCGCAGAAGGCTCTCCGTCGCCGCACCCAGGGCACTGGCCGCATGCAGTACCTCAAGACCGTGACGCGCAAGTTCAAGAACGGATTCCGTGAGGGCACGGCCGCTGTCTCCAAGAAGGCGGCCACCAACTAAGTACGCACTTAGTTGGCCGGGTTCGTTCCTTTAGCAGAGTGAGCACGACGCCATTCTCTCTCCGTGCGGCGGTAGTTTGGGTAACATCGCTGCTCGAGGCAGGAAGACGAGATTAAGGACTTTGGGTTTCTTTTGCGGCGGGCGTATGGGGCAGCGGGCGTTCAGCTTCTCCCTCTGCTTCTTCGCTCTCGGCCCACGACTGCCGCCTTCGTCAGAGGACAGCAGGCGCGGGTCGTACATGAAGGAAGCAAGGCAGGAAGGAGGAAACAGAATACCACCACCAAATACAACCAAGCAAAACCAAACTCCCCTTTTTCCACACTGTATCACAGTCTTTGCGTTCTTTACAGTCTTGCTCATGCTGAGTTCGAAGCTGCTCAGTCTCAGGCCTGCTCCTCGCCCAGGCTCTCGAGGATGCTCGACTGGAGCTGGTGGAACGAGGCCGCGAGCTTGTCAAGGATCGCCAGGTCCTCCTTCTCGCGCACGCGGTCTTCCTCGTGCAGCTGGTGGCGCAGACTCACGAGCGTCTCGACCTGGTCGCTCTGCTTGCGCTCGGCGTCGCGGTTGTCCACGCGCATCACGTGGTGGAACTCCTCCTCGCGCTCCTGGAACTTGGCCACGCGGCGCGCGCGCTCGACGCCAAAGTGGCTCGCAGTCTTGCGCTCAGTGCCCTCGAGCGCGCCCAGCGTCTTCTTCTCGCGCTTCTGGATCTTGGCGTTCTCAATGTCGAAGGTCTCGTGGCTCTTGTCGAGCTTACGCGTGATCGAACCCTGCAGTTTCTCCATGATCTCTGGTACGGTCGTGTACGCGAATGTCCGGAAGTTCGCGTCGCAGTCACGAATCCTAGTCATCATCATGGCAAGCTAACGTCAGTATGGTCCCATTACCAACGAGTTCTTTGTCTTGTCTCAATATACGCACTTCTTCTCTTCGCCGGCGACCTGCTGCGCCTCGAGCCGCGCAAAGTGCGAGAGCGTCTTCTGTTCCATGCCCAGGAACGCGCCCTGGAAGTGTCTGCGGAAGTCCGACTGGAGCTGCTGCACCGAGAGCTCCATATCATGTCGCTCCTGCGCGATGCGCTCGTCCAGCTCGCGTCCGCGCTTCTTCACTGCGTCCTGATAGACATCAACACCAATAGATTAGCTCTCCATGATCCCCAGAACTCAGCCAAACTAAAAGACAAGAGTCGTACGATCCGCGCTTGGAAGTCCAGGTTGTACGCGTGCACCGCGGCCTTGAGCTCCTCCATGTCCTCCTCGAGGTCCACCTCGGCGTCCTCGATCGTCTGCGCGCGCTTAGACTCGGGCGGGAAGTCAATCGGCGGCCGGATCACGCGCGAGAGCGGCCCACCAGGCGGCGCGATGGTCTCGTTGTACGGCGAGCGATACGCCTGGGCGACTAGAGGTGGTGCGCCATTGGCGTCTGCTGAATTGGCGTCCGCGTGGCGCTCGTCGTTTTGCGGTTCTGTGTGACCTGCGAGCTCGTCTTCGTTAGTGTCTTTGCTGTGCTCTCCATGCTGCGAAGACTCCATATTCGTGCACAAGTAAGAGCATGTGGACAAGAAGGTCACCAGTTTCCCGCCAAAAACAAACAAACTAGAAAACGATAACCGCGTCTCTTCAGGTGCCAAGGTGAGCAGTTGTCCAAGCAACAAGCAAGCCCACAGAGAGAGAGAGAGAGGCAATAGAGTTGTGCATGCGCTTGGCGACTGAGCAACGCGAGCGGCAGCAGGGTGGCAACACTGTTGGTGACGCGATGCAAGTGTCCATCTGCACTTCAACTTGCGTTCGTCACGCTTCATTCTGTGGTGGGGCACTCACCCTGCGTCCCACGTCCACACCAGCGCACATTGCGCATCAACACGCTCACACGATACACCCTCGTGCATCTGCAAACGCACCCTCGTGCAGCTCATGCGCCATGGAGAGCCTCCACCACCTTCACCCATAACTATCACCTTTGCAGGGTGAGCTTCAGTGTCTGGTTCCCTCTTTAACTCGATCCCAAATATGTATCATCTGTGCAGGGGTCCCCAGAAATAGACAGCAGCTCCCGCCAAAAAAGACTGGTCCAGTTCCCCACAAGCAGTAACGAGCGCATCCGCAAGCAGAAGACATGACCAAGCCGTACGTTGCCCCTGTCTGTGGCTCCTGTGTATGTGTGTCTCTATGTGTGTGTGCGTGTACCTGATTCGCGTGGCTTTTGTGACGCGAGCGTAGCACTGAAGACGCCTCCAAGGGCAAGCGCAAGATCGACGACTTTTTCACCAAGAAGGCCGCTGGCGCGAGCGACGAGAGCAGCGCAGCACCAGCGCCTTCGAACGGCAAGGGAAAAACTGCCGCGGCTGCCAAGACCAGCGTCGCTGCGTCTGCCAAGACCAGCAAGAAGAAGAAAGAGGAGAGCGAGGACGAGGACGATGACGACGAGGATGGCGACGAGGATGACGATGAGGATGGAGAGGGCAGCGACGACGGCAGTGACGACGGCAGCGATGATGGTGAAGCGCCAAAGGTATGCGCTATGAGCTGCTGTGTGTTATAAACGAGTGTGAGTGTGATTGCTGACATGGGTCTTCTGTGCTTAACGCGTATGTGTAGTCGAAGAAGCGGCGGACAAAGGGCAGCGACGAGTCGGATTCCGAGTCGGACCCGGAGGTGAAGCTGAATGAGGACGACTTTATCGGCGTGGACGCGTCCAATATCATCCCGCGCGCGCGTCGCCGCGCTGCAATCGCTGCGATGGCCAAGCCCATGGAGCTCCCACCCTCGGCCGGCGGCGCGAGCAAAGCCGGCGGCGACGACGATGATGACGACGAGTCGAGCGACGAAGCCGAGTTCTAGACAGCGAGAGGGAGGGCGAGGATGACGAAGCACCCCATACAGACAAAGCGGCTTGAAATAGGTAACCAACACGCATACAAACAGAGCTCTTGCTTGCTATTTGCATGCATAACCAGAGGCGCAGGAGTGGCTGACTCACTCATAAAGATTTTTTTTTCGATGGCTCTATTTGAAATATGATGCTGAGGCCTATTTGGCTGCCTTCTCTGAGTCGAAGATCGCCTCGTAGTGCTGGTACCCAACCTCCGCTGCCTTTGCACGCGCGGCCTTGTACGACGGCCCGGACTCGGTCAAGATGGCCTGGCGAGCAACCCAAATGGGAATATAATAGCAAGTGGGTCTGTGAGCCTGGGGTTCATTCCAGTTATGTTAGATGGAGCTCTTCGCACGCACCTGTCCCTTCACGAGCAGCGAGACCCGAAACTCGACGCTCAACTGAGCTGCTGGCAAGTGTCTGTCGAGCATTACGAGCATCATCAGTCAACAGTATTCATCAAGTAGAGAACAAGTCACACTCACTTGTACACTGGATGGCCAAAGCCGTTTTGCTGCAGTAGGTTCTGAAGCGCGCCGATGGGCTCCCACACGCGCTCGTGGGTCGCGTACTTGATTGCGTGGGGCAACACCTTGGTGTTCACAAACGCCAGCGCTGCCTCCAGGCCCTGGATGATGCATGGCCAGTAAGACAGAGTGAGTATTTTCAAGCACCACAGTCACACTTAGAGCAGCTCTATGACTGGGAATTACCTGGTCCAGATACACGGCGGCGATGAGCGACTCGACGGCGCCCGACTGGATCGTCGTGCGTCCTTTCACGTAGATGCTCTTGGTGCTCTGGCGCGCGAGGCTGTAATCCGCCGCCACGAGGATGAGCTTGTGGAGCTGCAGGTCGTGCACGCAGATCTTGGAGAGCGTCTCGTTGTTCACGAGTGCCCACTTGGACTGCGTGAGCTGCCCCTCTTGGTGCATGGGCTGCGCCTGGAAGAGGTACGACGCCACGGCCATACCCAGAACCGAGTCACCCAGGAACTCGAGGCTGCGGTTCGAGAGCCGATGCGCCGGCACGCCGCCCGCAACCTGGTTGTGCGCGAACGCGCCGTGGTGTGTCAGCGCGCACATGAGATGCGTCGTGTCGTTGAACTTGACGCCGATGCGCTCCTGGAGCGCCTCGAGCTCGCGCGTCCAGCCCTTTGGAATCGGAATGGCCTGGTCGATACATGACAATGGATGGACACAGTTAGCCACGTTATGCATACACACGCACACTGCCAGCAGCAGCGTACCTTGAAGTGCTCTTTGCGGATGACCTGCCAGTCGGCATTATGGGACGGTCGCACGAGGCACGCACTCGGGATTCGCTTGTCGACGATCTCTTTGGCGTCCACCTGCGTCTCAATCTTGTGGCCGCGCGCACTGCTGTTGTTCACAAGGCTCGCGATTTTAAAGTCGCGGTTGACGTTGCTGCGAGCACGGTGCACGAATGATCGCTGTCCAGTGGCTGTGGTGTTGCAGGTGCTAAGACTGGTGCGTAGGGTCTCCACGCAGCAGCGGACGCGCGTCGCCATCACCTTGGTCGTCATCAGCGTTTCTGTTGGTGCTCGAAATCGCAAGCGAATTTTATCTCCAAGAACGACGATTGGCTAAAATACTGTTATTCTTGTTTTTAGAGACCAAGGATTGGCTAATATTACTACTGGCAACTTTGGGTCGTTGAAAAGCATTCGCGCAAAGTTGAGAAGCCACTGAAGAGCTCCACTCGTCATGCGCCGCACGCGAGAGCAGACGCGCCTGAGTAAGCTGGAGGATGCGCCAGCGACCATCACGGACGCCAGACAGTCCCTCGCTGCCGTGCAGCCTGGGATAGCGCTCAAGCGAGAGCCACGGGCCGCTACGGCAGTGAAGAAAGCACCCACCGCTGTGGTGACGAAGAAGAAGCCAACGAAGCCGCTCAAGAAGGAGCAGAAAGGTGTTGCACCGGCTGTCAAGAGCGAGTCGAAGGAGTTGACCGAGTATGAGCGCAAGCGGCTCGAGAATATCCAGCGCAACCTCGAGTTCATGAGGTCCATGGGTGTGTCCACGGTGCGCTTGTGTCGTTCGTTCTCACTGTGTGCTTTTGTTGCTGTGAATATTAACATGTTACCTGTCCTTGTATGTTTCATAGGCCAAGATCGCGGCGCGCACGTCGGTGAGTGCAAAAGCGGCAGCGACCAAGGGTCTTCATCCGAAGCGCAAGCCCAGCGAGCCGCAGCTGCCGACGCGCAAGTCGCGGCGAATCGAGGGCAAGCAATCAGACAACCTGGCGCTCGGCGACGTCTTCAATGCTGCGACCGACTACGTCATCACAGACAGTCAGCAGCGTGCTCTAGCGGCACATGCGGCAGAGGACAGACGGTGGCGTCTGGACCCGTCGCTCGCAGCGCAGGCTCTCAACCTCTCGGACGACAAGGGCAAGTTGCTGCTCAGCAGCATTGCTGGCAGTCACGATGAGCGCGAGAGCGACCTGAAGGTCGATGCCACTGGAATCGACACTGTGGACTACGCACTCAGCAGCGAGGACATTGTCAAGGCCACGGAGGAGCGCATCTACTCGATGGCATTCCACCCGCGCACAGACAAGCTCGTGGTCGCGGCCGGCGACAAGCGCGGCAACCTCTCGCTCTGGTCCGCAGACGAGCCCAGCGACGAAGAAAGCGTCGTGGCCATGTACAGACCGCACACGAGTCCCGTGACACAGCTGCACTTCTCGCCGCAGGACTCGACGAAGCTGTTCTCGTCCAGCTTTGACGGCAGCATCCGGGAGTTCGATCTGCGAGCAGCTACATTCTCGGAGCTCTTCGGCACGAGTGACAACGTTGGCATCACATCCATGGCGCTGAACACAGAGCACCCGAACACGTTCCTCGTGAGCTGCGAAGACGGGTTCATCTGGTCCGTGGACCCGCGCCAGGCGTCCAACGACAAGCAGTCGCAGTTCCTGCTGCACGAGAAGAAGGTCAACACTGTGCACCAGCACCCGCTCTTCCCGTTCTGCATCGCGACGGCCTCGCTGGACCGCACCGTGTGTCTCTGGGACATGCGCAAGCTCAAGAAGGTGAACAACGTTGCGCTCGTGACGATGCCGCACCGCCGCAGCGTCAACTGCGCCTACTTTTCGCCAGGTGGCGAGCACCTCGTGACCGTAGGCCAGGACAACTACGTCAATGTGTTCGACACGCGCGATGCCAAGCACCACGACGCTCACAATGTCGCTCCAACGCTCGCGATCCCGCACAACAACCAGACGGGTCGGTGGCTCACCAAGCTCCACGCCTCGTGGGACCCGAAACGGAAGGACCAGTTCGTGATTGGCTCGATGAATCAGAAGCGCAGTATCCAGATCTTCCAGGCCACACGCAAGAACCCGATCCAGGAGCTCACGAGCGACTACTTCAACTCGGTGCACTCGATCAACGTCTTCCACCCGACGCTCGACGCCATCGCCGGCGGCAACTCATCCGGGCGACTCGCGCTCTGGCGAAGCTCGAGTGTGAAGAGTGAGTAAAGAAAATGCATAGCTGACTGGTATAAGAAGCATGGTCGAGCTGCTTGCGAGATGTGTTTATCTGTAAGTGTAAGCTGCAGCTACCGACAACAAAGAAGAAGACGCGAGCGCGGTTGCAATGGACTGGGAATCTACGGACTAGTACAGTGTAGTTACCTTCTGAGAATGAGCATTCTGCTTCTCATGCGATTCTTACACACCATCGTGCTCTCTCAGCAGCGACTTCTCTTCCATCACTAGCACAAACACACATGATATTAGCGACCTCCTCCAAGCACCAACAGTGTCAGCACCAACTCGTACCTTTCTTGCGAATCTCCGTGTGCTTGGACTGCACCGCATCAAAGTGTGCGAGCAGCGCGACCGTGTCCACGCGAAGCTGCGGTGACGCCTCGCTGCTACTACCAGTGCCATGCTGCGGGCGCGCGCCGCCCAAATCTATCCGGCCGATCGCCGTCGCCATGTTTGTGACACTGACCAGGCGGTCGCGCAGCATACGGAACGCCGCGCTCTGGGGTAGCAACATGAGCAGCCCATATAGACTCTTGACCAGGTTCGCGTGGTAGTCCTCATGAATCTCCAGCAGTTGCAGCCGCATGTGGATGAAAATCGGCGACTCGAGCAGCTGTACGAGCTTGTCGATTTGCATCAAAAAGCCCACGGACGCGTCAATGTCGGCGAACTTGCTGATGAGTGCCGACGAGAGCGTGTACGACTGCGCGAGCAGGCACAGGCTGAACGCCGCAATGGGGTTGTGGCACCACGACTGGAACAGAGCCTGTGATGTAAGATGGTCAAATTACAATGTTAGAAACAACCAACTTCAACACGAGGTCATGATAATACCAACACAATTGTGCCTTACCGTGAACACCTGGACATCCTCCTCGGACGCCTGCTTCTGGAAACTACGGCGCAGGATCTCGCGCAGCTTCTCGAGCTCATTTGCCGTCAGCAGGATCAGATTCAGCGTCTGTACCATCACGGACGCAAATTCGCCGTCCATCTGGGTCTCAAGACCGCTTGCGCCAGCGCCGAGCACTTTGGCAAAGATCATGTAGATGTTCTTCGAGTCGAGCAACTCGCACAGCTTGCGCACGATCATGCTCCCGCGGGTCTCAAGCAGCCGCCGGTCGTGCGCAAAGAGCTGCAGGATCGCGTTCAGCACCTTCTCAAACTCGACTTCGTTGAGCGAGATGCGCGCCAGGACCTCCAGGTCCAGCAGCACGACCTTGTCGGATGAGTCCGAGAGCGTCTTCAGCAGCTGCGGCAGCAGGCTGCCAATATGCGCGAGCAGCTGGTTCGGATACTTGTCCAGCAGCATCGAGATCCAGCGCAGTGCCGCCTTCCGCGTAGGCGCGTGGTCGCTACTGAGCTCGCGGTTGAGCTTGTCCATGATCGGCACGAGCTGGACCTCCTCGGAGGTCGACTTGACAAGCTGCAACAGATCCGCGTTCGCGCGCTCGGCGACCTGGCGGATTTCGTGCTCCGAGTCCGAGATGCAGTGCATGATCGCCGCGAGCAGCTCCGCGTAGAATTCGACGAGCTTCTCACCGCCAAGTGTGACGAACTCGTGGACCCATGTGACGGCTGTGAGCCGGTTGAAGCGCTCTTTCGAGTTGCACTGGCCCACGAGGATCTCGACCATGCGACCAAAGTCCACGTCTTCGGTCTGCTTGATCTCGCGGAGAAACTCGGTAAGTGCACTGTCAGCCGCTTGACGGATCTCTCGGTTGCCGTCACTGAGCATGTTGAAGAGCCCGTCCAGAAAGTCTGGAAGGTAGTCCAACATGTCGATGTCGGGCACCGAGTCGAGCACCGTGATCCAGCCGACAAGCAGCTGCCGGATGTACGGATTCGTCATGCGGATGTACTTTTGCAGCAGCGGGATGAACATGTCGACTTCAAAGTACTCGCTCTCGGTCACAATGTCCTTCACGAGCCGGTCGAGCAGGTTCGCGCCATTCTTCACATCCACGTCCACGTCTGCAAAGAGCTATTGGGTGATACAAGTAACACACGCAAACTCGTTAGTAGCATATACACGCCATTATGAGATAGAAATACAGCCTGCATTTTGTCACCCGGCACGCACCTTGCAGAGACCGTCAAAGATCTTGTTGAAGTACTGCAGAATGTGCCCGCGCGCGACCTTTGCGATGTTGTAGAGTGACTCGCACGCGTAATAGCGCACGCGGCTCTCTGGGTCGTCAAAGCAGTGCAGCACGGGCGGAAGAAGCTTGTCCAGATACAGGTGCGCCTCGTGCATGAGCCCGATCGCGGTTGCGGCGAGGCCGATGAGCCCGCCCTTGCGGTGGTTCGCGTTCGTCGAGAATGCGAACTCGTTGCCCAGGAGGTCGATGATCGCCGGGATGCGCTCGCGGCTAACGTTCATGATGAGCGCGGTCGGGTCCGCGTCAACGGAGCTGTTCATCTGCTGTTGCTGCTGGAGCATAAGTTGCCGCTGGCGTTGCTCCGCGGCCGCAGCCTTCTCCTGCAGCTGCTTGATGAGGTTCTCCACCTCCATGGCCGCACCCTTGCGCTTGTCGTACGACCGGTCGCCCAGGTTGCGCAGCAGCGTCGGCGACAGCGGCAGCTGCACCTGGAAGCCGCCGTTCTCGCCCGCGTACTCCTGCTGCTGGTGGTTCGCGTTGTTCGCGTTGGCGGGCGTCAGGAACGGCAGCGCAGAGGCGGCAGCCTGTGCGAGTGCGGACTGCGGCAGCAGCGGCGACATGCCGTCGCGGTTCGGCGGCGTGTTCATAGAGCTCCTCGCCTGCTTCTCTCTCTGCGTCCTTCTCTTCTTCTGAGTCAAAATGGCCCTTTCTTCAAAAAGCCAAAGGACGGATGTCATGTAATCCGACGAGTATCATTTGCATCCGGGTTTCCGCCAAAATGGATTTTGCTGCATACAAATACCTCACGGGACGTAAGGATGACACCCGCTCTTTCAATCTGGACGCGAATGAAATTTGAGAAGGGAGAAGCAAAAAAAGAGGATACCAACCAGCACGAGGCAACATGGCTTCATCATCGTCTATAATAATGCATGCATATGCATCAGAGCGTGCTGCGCCAGTCGTAAACATCCGGCGCGAGCGGCTTGAGCTGCTCGTGGTAGGAGCGACCGGCGACCGCGATGGGCCCGCCGCCGTAGCAGAGGCCGTCGGCTCGGTAGAGCACGAGCGCCTGCTGCGGCGTCACGCCACGCTGCGGGCGGTCAAAGTCCACGCGCATGAACGTCTTACCATTGTCATCAGTGGCCGCCTGTGGCGCATCCCAGTCATGTAGACCGCTGGCCTCGGCGCGCGCCTCCGCACTCGACACGAGCGTCACGGTGCACTCACCGAGCTCCTGGCGGTAGCGTACGCGGTAGAGGCAGCGCAGCGAGCCCGTCTCGAGCAGACCCTTTGGGAGCTCTCCGGAGATCCAGTTAAACGCAGCGCTGGACGCGAAGAGCGCGTCGGTGAAGAGCGCTGGGTGGCGCGTACCCGGGGCGATGACCACGGCGTGGTCGTGCTTGCGCTTGCCTACGACGAACCACTTCTCGCCCATGCCCTGGATGCGCGCGCCCTGGCCGATCGTGTACGACGTGAAGCCGTCGTGGTCGTGCATGCGCTCGCCGTCCACAGTCACGAACGCGCCCGTCTGTCGCGGGATGTATTGGTGGATAAAGTCGGCAAAGTTGCGCTTGCCGATGAAGCAGATGCCGACGCTGTCCTTCTTTTCTGCAGTGCACAAGCCCTGCTCAAGCGCGATCTCACGCACTTGGCTCTTGCGCATCTCACCCAGTGGGAAGAGCACCTTTGCAAACGCGCTGCCGGCCACGTTTGAGAGGAAGTAGCTCTGGTCCTTCGTGTCGTCCCTGGCCGCGTACAGCTGTGGGAGTACATCTCTACCATCGTTGTCACTCCGCTTAAGCGCAGCGTAGTGGCCCGTGGCGACAAAGTCGGCACCAATCTTGTCGGCGTAGTCCAGAAAAGCCTTGAACTTGATCTCCCGATTGCAGAGGATGTCTGGGTTCGGCGTCAGTCCCTAGTGATGAGTGGTGAAGCAGTGGAGTGAGTGGTGCTAATGCATGATCAATATGTACATATGGCTATCTAAAAGCTGAGTTCACCTCTTCAAAGCTCTCGAGACAGGGTGAGAAGACCGCATTCCAGTACGACTGCACGAGGTTCACCTGCTGCGCTGCGATGCCCAGCTGCGCGCACACCGCCTGTACGTCCTTAAACTCGGTGTCGTGCGGACACGCGTCTGCTCCCAGCTCATCGCTGGCGTCCCAGTTCTTCATGTACACGCCCGTGACGTTGTAGCCCTGCTCCTTGAGCAGCAGCGCCGTCACGGACGAGTCGACGCCGCCCGACATGCCGACCACGACGTGCTTCGTGGCGTTCTCACTGCGCGTGTTATCAACAGCGGCAGCCGCAGTCGACAGGCCGCGCAGCAGCACTGCAGAGCGTCGTGTGAGAACGCAATGTCGCCGGAGCGCAGCTGCTGCTATCGTGCTCCAGCACCAGCGGCTGCGAAGCGCCGTCGCCATCGTCTTCGTCAAGTTTTACTGCACATTTGCCAATCAAACCACAAAGCCCCAAAATAATGTGGACACACAAAACATCAAATAATGTAGCCACTCTAATTGTAACATTTGCTGTTGTTATTTGCCAATCGACCGCTAAACCCAACATAAATGTGGACACAATAAATACCAAAGAATGTGGACCACTCTAATTGCAGCCAATCAATCTCACCACGGATAGAGCCCGATGAGCCGCGAGCCGAGTGCTGAGAAGTGGTGCTTCGAGAAGTGCTCATCCACGCGCTTGTCGCCCTGGGACTTCTGCCAGTGGTCAGCAGGTAGCAGTCGTAGACGGTAGCGTCGGAGCTGCTCCTGGATGTATACCTGGTTCACGGGGACGTCTGGAAGGAAACCGGTATACACGACCTCGCGAGGAACGCTGCCCGTGTGCTTGTAGCTGTTCGCGTGCGGGATGCGCCAGTCAAAGAGAATCACACTGCCAGCCTCGCAGTTGACGTGCTCGTAGCGGCTGATCACGTCGCGGTCTTCTTGCATGCGCAGCGGCGAGAAGTCGCCGAGACAGACCTGCGGCCGCGCCGCGCCATCCCGCTCCTGCTTCTCAAGAGCTCGGTGCTCTTGGTCTGCAAAGTACGACTCAAACTGCTTATGGAACCCTTTCACCGCTTCAAAGCCGCCCGTGTTCTTCTCCAGATTGTCGGTGAGTACGGTGATGCACTGGATCGGACGCCATCTTGGTATCTCCTTGCCAGAGTTGAACGGATCAGTGGGGCAGCAGTCGAGATGCGGGGTCAGTGAACGCTGCATGGGGCGCGACTTCTTCGCGCCGTGCATCTTGGAGATCACATCCGGCACGCGGTAACACACGCGGTTGATGTACATGAAGCCCTGCTTCCCGTTAAAATTGCCATGCGGGTGCTGAAAGTCCGGGTGGTTCGTCGCATACGTCGCGCTCCACAGATCGCTCATCGCAGCAAACACCTTGTCGTTCTCAGCGACACGCAGACGCCATGAGGGGTAAAATAGATCGAGGATGCCGCCGGCGCCTCCCGTGCTCGAGAGCTTCTTAAGGCTCTCGCCCGTGGCTTCGAGATCATTCGGGTCCTGCAGCACAGTACGAACCATCATATCAACCAATACATCAATTTACATAGACGGCATACACACCTATATATTAATATCCATGCACGCACCACGCCGTACTGTGCGAGCTCGCCGTGGAGCTTGGCGCGCGCGACCGCCACTTCTTCCGGCGTCAGCACATTTGGGACCACGACGACTCCGCTGTGCAAGAACTCGTCGATCTGCTCCTGCGTGAGCAGGCGCGGGATGACCTGCGGATACGTCTCGTCGCCACTCGCGCCGGTCTCGTGCTGGGCTTCGTCCACAGCGACAGCAGCCATCGGGAGCTCATTCTGCGGCGACGGCGCCATCTTAATTGCTGTGGTTGTTGCTGCGTGATGCCACTCTGGTCAGCAAGTTGACACAAACTGATCGCTCCGCATACTGGTATACATTCACAACAATTTAGCTATATTGATGTACCACTGAAAAAGTGAAGGTATACATATACCGGATATTAATCACTGTATAGTTGACAGGGATAGGGATCTCGAAATTTTCGTCACTTTCCAGTACCTACCAGGTAGTCACGCGTCTGTTTGAGGGACAGACACAATGTATCGTGTGTCACAAGTGCTGAAAGTGTTCAGTAGCGCGAGCAGCTCCATCACAACCCCCACGTTCGCACGTCCACACGCGCTCTCGCCATGCTGCGCAACGTGCTCATCATGGCCTCCAGCGGCATCGTGCTCTTCTCCAAGGAGTACGTCAACGGCGTCGCGCAGGTACCGAACACGCTGCGC
Organism: Globisporangium paddicum; assembly: GCA_023334015.1. Taxonomy (NCBI): domain Eukaryota; phylum Oomycota; class Peronosporomycetes; order Pythiales; family Pythiaceae; genus Globisporangium; species Globisporangium paddicum. Next base: position 20,576 of record JAASFV010000072.1, read on the forward strand.
TATTGCGACGGCCCTGTCTGCTGTCTCTGGTGTTGCCGCCCGATGGGTTCTAATAACGACAATATTTCTTCTCTTTTGCGCGCGTGTGTGTGTGCGTTTATGGAATACATTACACGTATGATTTATTGTTTTGTATGTGTAGCCGCGCCTAGTCGGGTCGCTCGTGACCGCGATGCTCGAGTTCTCGGCCAAGACGACCGGCGCGCCCGTGTCGCACATTGAACTCTCGAACGGTACGAACGCATACATGAGCACAGCTCCTGCCGCAGTGCGCTCTGCATGATACTAAGTGAAATGTGGCTGTGTTCATAGTGTCGGTGACTGTGGTGACGAATGACGCGCACAAGGTGTTCTGCGCGATGTTCCACGACACGACCTTGAAGCCGGGCTTCTCGTCCTTCATCGCCAAGGAGATCCTGGACGCGTTCATCATCGAGTATGGCGCGGAGCTAGGTCAAGTGGGCCACAATCTGCGTGACTTCCACCGGTTCCACTACCGGATACTGGGCGTTATCCGCGACGCCGTCAAGCCCATACTGAGAAAGCGTGCGTGCCATGGATGTGTGGGTATATATAGCGTTATCAGCATGGCCTGACCTCGTTTGGTGTGTATCTGGGAATCGCAGTGCAGCAGCAGCGCGGCATTTTGAAAGCTATTTATGTGACGGACGACATGGTCACGTACGCCACGGTGGACGTCGACCAGATCGGCGTGCTCGCGAACCTCCAGTCGCTCGTAAACAGCTCCTGCGACGCCAGTAAGTGGACTCTCCTTATCAACTATGTGATGTGGATGCTGTGCGTGTATAGCAACCCACCCACCTACCTGCAATGCTAAGGAGCTGGTCGTATTGTGGTGTATACTTAGTGTCGTATTCGGGCGTGAACGTGAATTCGATGACGATCCAAAGCAGCCGGAACACGTGCATACAGGTGAGCGTCGTGCAGCACAACGAGACGCTCATCGTCATGTACAAGAAGGGCCCGCACTCGACCAAGAACATCGTTGCGATCAAGGATTGCGTCACGATGCTGCGGAACGGTACGTTTATACAAGATTATATTCCTCTTAGTGGACTGGTGAGCTAATTGCTATGATGTCTATTTATCTGTCTGCTGGTGGTGATTGTCAGTCTGCGCACTGATCCGGAACCTGCATCAGCCCACACGATGATGGCAATGGACGCACTTCGTCCATTGTGACGTGACGGGTAATGTAAATAATGAAAAACTAATTAAAATTATTGATGTGATAATGAAAATGTGAGTACAGCAGCAGCAGCAGCTATGGGCGTTGACATGCCCATTCACGCTCCAATCGACTCGGCTGCGGCATGGTCTTCCTCATAGCAAACACATTGCCTCTGAAGGATTTTTTGCAAACGCGATGGACTCAGAGCTGTTCTCTGCCTCTCAGAGTCACGAGCGACAGTGAGCTCTTCGTCTCTCTCTACATGCTCAGCACGGCCAGCAAACTGTGGATATCAACAGACGATCACGTCCCAGTGGGAATCACGACAACAAGCTTTACGTGTTGCTGGGGGTGTCTTTCTTCATCGCCTTCTTGGAAAAGAAAGACTCGGACTTAAACTCAAAATAATTGTTGATCATCCACAGGACGCCATCCGCCGAGACTGAGAGAGCGATGAAGCGAGAGACGAGTACCATCTGGACCAGCGCTGTGACCGCGAGCGCTTGCCTGTTTGCATAATTCCCAACAGAGGAATGCGCCGTCGCAGCCAATCTTGATTGGCGCTGCACTCGTACGTTTAGTGTTGGCACATGCACAGGACGCGCGTGGGACCAATGGCGCTTGCAAGCCCCGCGTTCCTGTGCGCACTGCCATAGTGGTACATACATACACAGGCACACATATGCATATCATTAGGCAGTATGAACCTTGGCGGAGCGCTGGGCTGCGCTCATGGCTCTCAGTGCTCGCCCTGAAAATAGCTCCTGGTCTGTATCGTTGCCTTTTTTGTATCACGCTGTGTCAATCGCACTTAGTCGAATCATTTCTCGACTGGCTTGTTTATGCGACGCAAACACATTTTTCATTCATTTTCTACCAATCATGTATCGTTATCATATCGAATGCGGCACGTTCATTGGCTAAAAACAATATTTAACGGCTTTTCTCATTTGACGCACCAAGCCGATACGCAAGCAAGAATCGACAAGCAAGGCCAAGACGAGCAGCTCCGAAGCACCAGTCGCTTGTCCGCTCCGTGTGCGTCAGCCTCAGTATTCAACCAGAAAACAACTGCAGACATGCACCGCCAGTCCATGCGCCGTCTGGCGCGCACGTCGTGGCAGCCGCAGCCGCGTAGAGCTCTCCAGAACCAGCAGATTGCCGCATGGAGCTCTTCGTCATCGTCGACGTCTCCTTCTTCACCTGTGGTGTTCCAGCACTATCGCGCGCTGGTAGACGAGGGCAAAATCACGTACGACCCGGTGCAGGTGCGTGCAGTGCGCCACTTCGATCTGCTCTATGACCAGCTTGCGCAGTACGGCGGTCCGTCGGCAAAGCCCGCCGCTGCAGACACGTCCGGGCCGTCCTGGTGGCAGCGACTCACAGGCTCCGAGTCGGATGAAGAAGCCTCTGCATCGCAGCAGACAGCGCCAAGCACGACGCCAAAGGGTCTCTACATTCATGGAGGGGTCGGATGTGGCAAGGTGCGTTCCTCTGTACCGCACGAGGCAGACTGATGTGTGGATGTGCGGTTAGTTGACAAACTTAGCTTCGAACTGCTTGGTGTAGACCTTTGTGATGGACATGTTCTTCGACGCCGTGCCGACCGAGAAGAAAAAGCGCGTGCACTTTCACAAGTTCATGCTCGATGTCCACAAGAAAATGCACCAGCTGCGCAAGGAAGGCCGGCACGAGGACCCGATCCCGTTCATCGCCGACGACCTGCTGCACGACAGCTGGCTGCTCTGCTTTGACGAATTCCAAGTCACAGACGTGGCCGACGCGCTCATCCTGCGACGACTCTTCTCGGCGCTGCTCGAGCGGGGCTTCGTTATGGTCGCGACGTCGAACCGCCCGCCGTCGGTAAGTTCGCACTCGTACTACCTCTGGTGGCAAACTAAATTGGTTTGATTTTAATTAATTATTTTGATTTCATGCTCGATTTTTAAAAAAAATACGCAGGAGCTCTACAAGAATGGACTGCAGCGCGACCTGTTTCTGCCGTTCATCAAGCTCCTGGGTGAGAGGTGCGACGTGGTCTCGCTCGTCGAGTCCGAGACGGACTACCGGGCAGTTAAGGTGCGTACGCAGCGTCATCTGACTGACCGATTTCCCATTTCTTGCCCCGTTCTGACCTTTACGATGATGTATTGCTGCGAACAAGGGAGCTCACCACGCGCACAACATCTACAATTTCCCGCTGACACCCGAGTCGCGCATGAGCTTCGACTACGAGTTCGAAAACCAGTGCCAGGTGAGTTTTATTTTACAGTTATATGTATTTAATATTTAGAGGCTCACATACGTTTAATCTCAGGATGACGAGCCCGTGGAGACGTACCTGTCAACCCAGGGCCGGCGGGTGCGCGTGCCACTAGCGGCCATTGAGGCGGGCGTGTGCCAGTTCTCGTTCGACGACCTGTGCGGGAAGCCCTTGGGCGCTGCAGACTACATCGTCATCGCCGAGTCGTTCTCGGTCGTCTTTGTGCGCGACATTCCGATCCTCAAGCTCGAAATGATCAACCAGGTGCGTGCAATGGCTATTGCTGGCATGTAGCGAATTCTGAGGAACATTGTTATTCACAATTCCTTTCTCATGGCATTATACTTGCAATATTAATATGCTGTACTGTAGATGCGGCGCTTCATCACGTTTGTGGACTGCATGTACGACCAGGGCGTCCGGGTATGTGCTCACTGCTAGTTTGTATATGTGATAACTCTGTAGATTTTGTTGGACTCATAATTTTGTGTCTCGCTACGATGGACGGATATGAACAGCTTCACTGCCTGGCGGACGCCTCTGCGATCGATCTGTACCAGCTAGACGGCGCCTCCAAGGCGAATGTGGACGAGGTGTTCGCCTTCGACCGCACGGTCTCCCGGCTGCTGGAGGTATGCATGGTCACTTCATTGTGCGATGCTAATGTGGTGATGGTATTACCAACTCTGAAATAATTTATTTCTTTATAGATGGGCAGCGAGGCGTACCTCGAAGCGCACAGCCAGCAGCGCGCGTCAAAAAATACCAGCGATCTGTACCTGGAAGCCGCAGAGGTCGACAACGAAGCCAGCAACAGCAGCAGCAAGGCCGATGACCAAGACCGAGGCGAGGCTGTCGTCATTTAGAGACCTCCAACCAAGGCACGTTCACCTTTAGACTTCCCAGTGTATCACAACACGGTTTTGCTATTCTTTCCCAGATCCCAAGACTCTTCATTCGGCCAACCTGCGTTCGAGAATCTGCGTTCGAGAATCTGCGTTCGAGAACCTGCGGCTGGACCAGAGCGTGCTGATCTTCAGATAGTGGGACGCGATGCTGACGGTAAACGTGTTTTTTGTATTATCATCATGATTGTTGTGTTGCGGCATGCAAGTCGACAAGCTACTTTCAGGAGGTTGTTAACCTCTTCCATCTCAAGCGCTTACCTTCAGGTTTACCTCTCGAAGTAGTCGGCTGCTTTACGGCTTGCCCGACACCATGGAGAAGGAATTGTAGTGGATTCCTGCCTGCGCCTCCATGCTGTGCTTCTTGTCCTTGTGCTTGGGCTTCTTGCTCGTCGTCGTCGTCCCGAGCTGCTTCGTCTTCTTGTCGTTGCGCGCCTCCATGGCAAACGCCTCGAGCTTGGCGCGCTGGGCGGCAGCGGCTTTGATGTTCTTCATGTGCGCATTGCGCGCCTCCATCATGTTGGGCTTAAACTTCGTGTTTCCTGGGTGGTCAGCCTTCTTGGTGTCGCTTGAGCGGTGCTTCTTGCGCGCCTCCATGACGACATTGGGCATGGCGTGGTGCGGTGCATTCATCGCCTTGATGCGCGCCTCCATGCCAGTAGTGCTTTTATCCTGATTCTCGATGCGGAACTTGCCCTCCATGGCGTTGCCGAGCTTCGTCCACGCGCCAGCAGCGACTGCCTCGCGGCTCTCGGCTTCAGCCGCAGCCGCCGAGCGCAAGTTGCGAGTCGATGGGCTGTCACCAGGCATTGACGCGGCCGCAGCGACGCAGGAGAGATAGACGCCAAGCGCCACTAGGGATACAAACTTCACCATGTTGGGAGGACTGGTGCTAATACAGGTGCTGATACTGGTGCTGATCTCAGGGAGGGCCTTTGATGCCGAGCAAGATCGCGAATGAGGCGTTCGAGGTGCCTCATGACTTGGGAAATCTTTTTCGTGAGGCTCAAGCGACGCTTTCAAGCGTCGCTTGGCGTCGGGGACCTGTGCGCTGCTGAGGCGCCGCTTCGCATCGCTTGCTGTCCGCACAATTAAGGCTTCGAGGCCAATGCATGCGCTTCACACAGAGCTCGTAGCACTCTGTGTGAAGATGCAAGCATTGATGTGTTGTGCTCGTGTATGTTGTTGGGCAGGCGGGGCTGGTGAGTTTTGGGAGAGTCAATATAATTAATGCGGATTTAGTTTTCTAACCGGTCTCACTCATACCTTTCGTACACACACATACGCCCTCTTCGTCGTCCTTGTCCTGTCCAGAGAGTAAAAACATCGGACCAATGCCTCACCGTCGCTTTCAGAACGTGCCGCTCAGGACGACTTGAATCGTGAGGAAGACCATGAACGCCAGCGACGTGGCCGAGACAGTTGTCGGCAGCGACTTGGTGTCTTCGAGGGACTCCGGCAGCAGCTCCTGGAGGGCAACGTACGCCATCGCGCCCCCAGCAAAGCCCAGTCCGGCAGGCAGGATTGGAAGGAACTGTAGTTTGGACAAAACAACACCGATTAGACACAGTCATATCAAAGCAATTCAAACGCAATAAAAACAAAAATCACCTGTTCCACAAACATGAACGATGGCACGGCGAAGATCGGCTGCGGGATGCTCGACAGTATGCACCAGAGCACTGCAAAGAACGGACTCAGGCCACGCGGCACGAGCGCCAGACTGATCGCGACGCCCTCGGGGATGTTGTGGATCGCCATCGTCATCGTCACGATGTGGCCGCGACGAATGCCGCCTTCGCCGCCGAACGAGACTCCAACGCCGATCTACAAGCAGAACAACCAACAGCAAGTTAGCCTCATTGTCCACAATCCACAGAGTCGTGATCGCAAATAAAATACAAGCACACGTACGCCTTCGGAGATCGAGTGCAGCGTCATGACCGCCATGATCAGCAGCGCCTTGCGCGCGTCCAGTCCCTTGAGGCCGCACACCTTCACGTCTTCGTAGTCCTCCAAGTAGACCTTCGTAAACTTGATGAAGAGCACGCCGAGGAAGACGCCGACTAGCAGACGGTACGTGATCGACACGCCGTAGTCGACGTATTGCGGGATGTGCCAAGCCTCGTAAAAGAGGCAGCCAGTCGCAGCGAGCATCATGCCGCCAGCGAGGCCGTTGCAGATGCCCAGCCAGTACTTGTTGATGTCTTGCAGCCAGTAGAATGGCACGGCGCCGAGTCCCGTCGCGATGGCCGTGAGCCAGCCGCACCACCACACGTAATGCGCGCTCTTGCCGGACGCGCCGTGCGGGACGCTGTAAAACGTGATGAAGACCATAAGCGCGGCGACGGCGTAGCCCCACCGCTTCGTCTTGGGGTCGAGCTCCAGCGGTTCCACGACTTCATCTTCATCGCCGTCGTCGCCCTTCATCAGCGCCTTCTTCTCGTCGTCGACCGTCATGAACGTCGACGCTTCGCTCACCGCCTTGGCCGTCGACGTGAGCGCGCCGCTGTGACTCGAAGAAGAAGAAGAGGTGGTAGTGGTCGCCGTCATGCTTGCGGAGGAAGAGATCGCGACGCTTGTCGTGCCCATGCTTGCTCTTACGCTGCTCGTGGGCTTTCTGTTGCGCAGCGAAATGGTGCCACGTGGGGGAGGGGGTTAAAAACGTCGCTCCCTCGGCTGCGTTCCACTGAGCAAAGGCAAGCAGACGCAACTTGGAGAGTGAGCGAGTGTGAAGGCGCTCGTGGCCGTACCAGTTGAAGCAGACTTGCGTGCGCGCGTGGTGTCGTAATGGAGCTGCTGGCACGCGTGTTGGACTGCGGAGCTGCTCGTTCTTGCCCGATCGATTTTCGCGACTGACTGCCTGTTTGGAACAGAGTGCATGCTTTGTTTGGCGAGAAGGTGACGCGAAGGTCGCGTGAACTTGAAGTGTGTTGCAAAATGCGTGTCCTTGTATCGAACCGAACGTTTTTCGCGGTGAGACAACATTCGCGCAACCTTCTTGAATCTCACCAGGATCTGCTGGGGAGATGGGGTGAATCGTACTTGATCGAATGGTTCCAGTGATGCTATGTCGTACTTTAGCGAGTAGCATGTGCGCACTACATGTGTACCACATCACCAGGTATTGGCAAATTCGGGAAATACCGAATTGCCTAATTAAGCTTTGATTAGGGTCCTTGGAGATTGTAGATTCGGTTGAATAAGGTCGGCGACATTTATATATAAATTTGTATGTAAGATTCGTGTGCATACAAACACTGAACAACCAGCCCAAACACGGGGAATATCAGTTAGACAACTGACTATGAGTGTATATTGATACGTAACGACAACTCCAACCCAACTGCGGTCGCTGGGTGATGCAGGATTTTGTCAGAATTTGACAATTTGCTCAAGCCTTAACATCGAGAAGTCCGATGCACGCACATACGTGCGGATAACACGATTGTTATTTCGTTGCCTCTGAGCAGCACATGGATGGCGCCTTCGTTGCCTTTGTGGGCAGAGCAGTCAGTAAGTGGTGTAAAATCGTTTGCCCATATATTAAAATATATGGGCGAACAATTTCTGATAGCTCACTTAAAAGTGAGCTGTGCATTAAAGTGAGGCGAAAGTGTTGTGTTATCTACCGACGGAGAACTGGATTTGTCAACGTCAGACCTCCAAGTTTGGCTTGAACGACCAGTCATTCACGACTTCATTTTTCGAGATGTTCCTAATCGAAGGCTATATTTCGAAAAATCTGATTCGGCCGATTCTGAAAAAAAAAAAACACTTTAAAAAATCCTAATTTGCTGATGCCTGCACACCACCTTTACCGCGGAAAGTGTATCTCGCGCAAAAAGGAAATCCAAGATGTCGACCCTCACGAGCACCGACTTCGCGCTCAAGCGCCCGACCACGCGCGTGCACGCGCCACCCGGCGGCGGCTCCAACTGGAGCTTCGGCGGTGACGAGCCTGCACCCCAGCAGCGCGGCAAGCGCAGCTTCGGAGCTCCGCCAGGTGTCACCGCAGACGTCAACATGGACGCTCCCGCGCCTGCTCCCGCTCCAGTCGCAGCAGCCGCCGCCCCAGTCGCCGCATCGGTGCAACACCCCGTGGGTTCTTTGCGCGTGGCGATCGTCAAGACCAAGGCGGACGCCGAGATCGTGGACCTCATCGTGCAGAACGCGCGCGAGAAGCTGCAGCAGAACGCGCAGGTGAGCTCCGAGACGTTCACGGTGGCCAACCTGGACGACCTCCCGTACGCGGCGAACAAGCTGACGCAATTCGGCGGCTTCCACGCTGTGATCGCGGCGGGCTTCCTGAACGCGTCCAACCCTCTCTTCAACGTGCTGGCGTCGTCGCTGACCAAGTCGTTCATTGACATCAGCGTGAAGAACGAGAAGCCAGTGATCCGCGCCATCTTCATCGGCGAGCAGCGCGTGGCGTCCGTCAAGGCGAAGGGCGGCTACGGTGCTGAGTTTGCTGAGAGCATCGACGCGCTGATCCGTCTCGGCAACTAAGGTAAAGCACGACTATCGGATGTCGCTCCGCAGCCACGAGCCCGACGACCACACGCGTTTGTGTATGAGCGCATCGAGCTCACGTAAGTTGACAGACTCGCCTGCATGTTCTGCTTAATCATTTAGTCACGACACGACCCAGTTGAGTCTCGTTGCCTTTTGAGTGCATGGTGTTGCAGCTCTCTAGCGTTTTAGAATGTTAACTTCCAGCTCTACTAAGTACGATTGTAAACAATTTGGAATTTGTATGTCGACACACTTTACACTCAAGTTTTGTATGTGAAATTGATCCATAGGTAAAATCCGAGCCAAAAATCGTTTGGCTCGGGTGACAATAGGAGGGCGGTATGTATAAGAATAGAGAATCGTCACATTTCACGAAAGTACCTCAGCTTTCTTCACCAAGATATTTTCCCCTCCCATTTTGAAGACCAACAAGAAGAGATGTCGACGCTCACGAGCGCGGACTTTGGCGAGCTCAAGCGCCCCACGACGCGCGTGCACGCGCCTCCCGGCGGCGGCTCCAACTGGAGCTTCAGCGACGGCTCGACGCTCCAGGAGCAGCACCGCGGCGGTAGTCGCGGCATCAACAACAACGCTCACGCGGCAGCGGCTCCGCCTCCGGCCCCAGTCGCCGCTGTGGTCCCTGCTGCTGCTGCTGTCGCCGCCCCTGTTCATCATGCGACCGGCTCAGTGCGCATCGCACTGATTAAGACCAAGGTAGATGCCGAGATCGTCGACGTGATGGCCCAGAATGCGCTGGAGAAGTTGCAGCAGAACCCAGACGTGACCGTGCAGACGTTCACGGTCTCGACCCTTGACGAGCTCCCGTACGCTGCGAACAAGCTCACGCACTCGAGCGGCTTTGACGGCGTGATCGTCTTCGGCTTCCTGAACGCGTCCGATCCGCTCTTTAACGTGCTCTCGACCACGTTGACCCAGTCGTTCATCGAAATTGGCGTGAAGAACGTCAAGCCCGTAGTGCGCGCCATCTTTATCGGCGAGCCTCGCGTGGCGTCAGTGAAGGCGCGTGGCGGATACGGCGGTGAGTTCGCAGAAGACATTGATGCGCTTGTGCGTCTCGGTGGCTTTGTGGGTCCCATGGGCCACACTGTCGAGGGCAAACAGGCAAAGAAGCACGTGCATATCAGCCGCGGCAACATCCTTCCACCAAAGCTACTCGATGCGTCCCGCAGTGTCATCGAAACGCTCGAGACCGTTCGCAACTCGCTCTACCAACACGGTGCCAGGTAAGCTACAGTGTGTGTGCCCATTATGTGGATGTGATGGGGTACTCACCCTTGGCCGCTCTCGTGTTTATCCCACACAGTGGCATTGCTGGCCTCGGCCGCAAGTTCCGCATCATCGACGATGATGGCAACCGTCAGCTGAGCCCATCGGAGTTTCGCAAGGCGATTCACGAGCACGCTCTCGACTTGAGCGAAGCGGTGCGTCTGCATACTTTGAATGTCAGACTCTCTCGCTTTAGTCTGAACCCGCCATGTCTGATGTCGTTGCGGTATCGTCATGTGAGAAGGAGATCGAAGAGCTCTTCCAGTTTGTCGACACGGACAACTCGGGTGGAATCAACTTTGACGAGTTCCTGGTCGCTATCCGAGTACGTATATTAGTCTGTTTTCTCCTATGATTTGTTCATCACCACAGTCAGCTGAGTGTTTATGTGTGCCATGTCCTATTGCACAGGGCGAGCTGAACGACCGTCGCCAGCAGTTGGTGCTCGCGGCCTTTAAGGTCTTCGATGCCGACGGCAGCGGCGTGATCGAGCTGAACGACATTCAGCAGCGATACAACGCCGATAAGCACCCAGCGGTGCTCTCGGGCGAGAAGACCAAGGATGAAGTCTTCCGCGACTTCCTCGACACTTTCGATGGCGGCGAAAAGGATGGCAAGGTGCACCCGAACGAGTTCTTGCGCTACTATGCGAATGTGAGCGCGTCCATCGACGACGACGATTACTTTGAGCTCATGATCCGCAACGCGTGGCACATGAGCGGCGGCGAAGGCTGGTGCGCGAACACCACGTGCCGCCGCGTGCTTATCACCCACGCGGACGGCCATCAGTCCATCGAAGAGGTGAAGGACGACATCGGCATCAGCTCGACCAACGTCGAAGCCATTCGCGCCAACCTGCAGGCGCAGGGCATCACGGACGTGCAGATCGGCGGCTCATCGGGGTTCGTCGAGGCGAAGAACGACGCCAACAAGCGCAGCGCAGAGGGCTTTGAGCCAAAGTTCGCCAAGAAGAAGCAGCACGGCGCCGGCGCGAGCTCTATCGTGTTTGGTTAAGCCATCTTACACCAGCGTCCAGGTAAATTCAGGCAGCGATGGAAACGAACGATACACAAGCTCAGGTGAACCAAGAAGAGAACTGTTTTGCATTGATGTGGCTTACGGTTCTTCTTTTAAACCTGTGCTAATTCATGAGGTCAGGCTAATGACACGTTGCGCAAGATGAGTTCTGATGACCACTGCAGACATCAGATACGTCGAGTTGCTAGCGATAGTATGATTGAAACAATTCGCGGTGCTCGAGCGGTCGAGGAAGGCCATTCGCAGTGCAGGTCACACATACGCATACACAGCACACTCGCATACATACATTGGGGGATCGATCGTGTGCCTCATCTTGGTTTTCTTTGTCCTCAACTAGATCAGAGTATATTAAAGTATTGATTGGCGATCATCGGCAACACGGTCCCCACACACAAACGCACACTCATACAAGACACACACACACATACAGATACACGCAATGCACGCGAATGGCACTCACCTTCTTCGACCGCCCGCGCGCACTGGACAAGAGAGACAACAAGAGAGAGGTCAAGTGGATAAATAACAATCAAAGTGTTGTCATTTTCGGTTCTTTCCCCAAAGCGTCAGAGTGTCACGAGCTTCGGCAGTCGAGTCGAGTGGAGAATTTACTTCTCCGGGATGTCGATCTCGCCCTCCGAGATCAGGCGCTGGATCTCCGTTGGCGCCTCGCCGTTGACCGTGCAGCCGAGCGAGTTGGCCGTGCCGAGGATCTCCTTGACCGTGCCGGCGAGCGTGCGCGCCATGGAGCGCTCGCGCATGATGCGGGCGACGCCGATAACCTGGTCGAGCGACAGGTTGCCGTCGTGCTTGATGTTCTTCACCTTCTTGCGGTCGCGAGGGGGCTCCTTGAGCTCCTTCACGAGCAGCGACGACGCAGACGGGATGAGCGACACAGTCGCGACGCGGTTCACGATCGTGAGCTTGACGGTCACGTTGAGACCCTTCCAGTCGCTCGTGGCCTTGCAAATGTCCTCGCCGACCTTCTTTGGGGAGAGACCGAGCGGACCGACCTTGGGAGCGAGCGCCGAAGCTGGGGCAATCTCACCGCCGACCGTTCGCAGGATGACGACCTTCTCTTCGCCGGCTGGAGGTGGTGGGGCCATGGTGTTTATAGAGGATGCCTTATTACTTTGACGGGGGAATCTGCTAGTAAACGCCCGAGGCGCCGGCGCATTTTTGCAGCTTTTGCTTGTCCACAGCCACAAAATCAACGCGAGCCAACCAACTGAACGGTAGAATACCGTAGTGCTTTGAATAATAGACCCAGTCCAGTATTCAAAAGGATGTCCGATACCGTAGAATAAACCCCAATTGAAGGTTAAACCGGTAAATACCGGTATAATTCTCTTGGTATATTATCCTTATTCAGTACACGAGTTATCCTAACTCAGTATGTGCGTATTTTTGTACTAGATTGACATACTTTATTCAAGTCAAATCATGCGGTATTTTGTATGTACTTCTCTTGTACAAATGCGAGTTTATGTACAAAATGTTAGGTATTCATATGATCATACAGGTTATTTGTTTGAATATTTCCGATAATTGTTTGAAACATGTCCATTTGAAAGTTCAAACTTGAGTCTGCACTCGCATCCTTTCGAGTGTCAATAGTGACAAGATCCACCACGAGCTCTGAGCTGCTGGGAGCACTGGACACGGGTCAGACGAGCCACGCGCACGCAAAGCTCAGCTCAACACACAGCAGGCAGTCATGGGCGCACCTGCCAGCCACCTCGCGGTGCAGTGCGAGCTGGAGTTCCAGGTGGCGAACGCGCAGACCGGGAGGAACGTGTGCTCGACACTCTGCAGGCGCACTATGGTACGCATGGCGCACGTCTTGTAGCAGCGCATGACAGATGTAACAGCTGACCCAACTGCGTGGTTGCATATGTATATGTGTTTGTTGCAGCTGATCAAGCGCCGCGGTGGCCTGGAGGTCGCGTCGGAAGACCCGCCGCTGCGCAAGGCGCTCAAGATGCAGGAGCTCAAGTTTGAAGGTAACGCGCGTTGCTTTATAGTGCTGAATCGGTGTTGACTAGTGCGGCTGCTCTGACCTGTGTGTTTTGTGCATTGTGCAGTGTACTCAAGCCACTTGATGCAGGGAAAGCTCACGTTTATCACGTACGTTATGCTCCATTCGCACTGCTGTCGTCACGTTCACCCACTAATATTACATTGCTGACCCGCTGTTGTATGCATATCCACTCACTTACAGACGCGATAGTGGGCGTATCTACCAGTACAATCTGCGCGGGGGCGACCCTGCAGCCTTGGAGTCCATTCTCCAGTTCTCCGTTCGCATGGGAGCGATCTCCAAGACGCCTCATGCACGCCAGCCAGTCATTCCAACGCATCCACAGCAGTCAACAACTAGCGTGCTTGGCAAACGATCAACAGCAGCAGAACGAACAGTACACGGGTACGAGAGTCCGATGCGAGGCGTTCGCCGCCGTGTCGACGAGTACGAGTCGCCGAGCATCGACCCGAGACGGCGATCAGCAGTACCAATGCCGTTCGCATCGCCAGCGACACCCGCAAGGCTCGGGCACAAGGTCAGAAGAACGCTCATTCAAGACGAGCCTGCTAAAAAGGCTACGAGTTCGGCGAAAGAGCGTCTCACGAGCGAACAGCAGCAGATCGTGAGCCTCATCGCAGCCAAGAAGTCCGTCTTCTTCACGGGGAGTGCCGGCACGGGAAAGTCGTTCCTGCTTCAGCACATTCTGAAGATTGGGCGCCAGGCCAAGCGACGAGTGTATGCGACGGCGACCACGGGCATCGCGGCCTACAACATTGGCGGCATGACGCTGCATCACTTTGCTGGGCTGGACACGCGACCGAACGCCAGCAGAACCGACCTACTGCGCCAGATCCAGCAGAAGAAAGACGCACTGATGCGCTGGCGCGACGTGGAGGTGCTCGTCATCGACGAGATCTCGATGCTCGACGGTCGGCTCTTTGATGACCTCGAGGCGCTCGCACGACAGTTGAGACGAGACACGCGCTTCTTCGGCGGCATCCAGCTCGTGCTCTTGGGCGACTTCTTCCAGCTGCCGCCCGTGTCACGAGACCGTAGTGACGTCAAATTGTGCTTTGAGAGCACCGCGTGGCGCCGAGGCGTGCGTGACATTATCGTGCTCAAGGACATCTTCCGCCAGACGAACCAGGAGTTCGTCGACATCCTCAACGCCTTCCGCGTGGGTCAGCCGACGGATGCGATGGTCGCGACGCTGAATGAGCGGTACTCGTCTAATGCGGGGCTCGACTGGTCCGCGATCCACATCTTCACGCACAACAGTGACGTGCTGCAGGTATGTGAATTGTGTAGATTGGTTGTTAACATTGCGGTTTTCTGATCAACTCGCTGACTCGACTGTGTATGTTTACAGACGAACACGAAGCGACTGGAGGAGCTCGGCGGCAAGAAGTTCAACTTTGTCGCGTCAGACACGTACGACCATTCCCCCATTGACCGTGCTGAGCATTATGTGTGTGTTGTTATGAGCAAAGTTAAACTCACCGTGTCGCTATTGGCTGTGTTATTGTGTAGTGGGAAGAAGGAATATTTATCGAGTTGTCCAGCGCCGCCGACAATTTCGCTCAAGAGTACGTAACCTCGCGATGTTACAAGTCTGCGGGTGATCCGACCATCAGTTTCTAACACTGTCGTGCTTTGTACCTTCACTTTGTTTTCGCAACAGAGGACGCGCACGTGATGCTCACCAAGACGATCAACGCGGCCTCAGGACTCGTGAACGGCTCGCGGGGTGTCGTGCAGGGCTTTACGCCGCAGACGAACCTGCCGATCGTGCGCTTTTCGAGCGGAGCCACGGAGATTATCCAGCACGAGGACTTTCCCGTGCACGTGGCCGACACGGTGCTGGCCTCGAGACGGCAGCTGCCGCTCACACTCGCCTGGGCCATCAGCATCCACAAGAGCCAGGGGCTCGCGTTCGACTCGGCCGTTCTCGACCTCTCGCGCGTGTTCGAGTTCGGCCAGGCGTACGTGGCGCTCTCGCGCGTGCGGTCGCTCGAGGGCCTGCGGCTGCGCAGTCGGCTGCGAGCGTCGAATCTCCTGCTCGCAGACTCGAAAGTTCTGGGCTTCTACGAGAAACTCAATGGCGACGACGACGAATAGCTCACTTGTGCTTGGGGCATGTGGGTGTGTAGCATTGTGGTGTAGAATACTAAAGTATGTGTATAGTATATAGAAATAGACCTGTAACGTTAGCATTTTTGAATGAATCATTATCAAAGACAAACTTTGTGATGAAAGACAGCTGAGACGGGCCACATGGCTACATCCGAAGAGCTCAGTAAATGACACATGGCTACATTTTGTTTAATCAACGCGTGCCGAGGTCACAAGCCTAGCGGACAAAGAAATCAAATGTAAAGCTCACGTTACGACCTACGCACTCTCTCTTTCTCTCTCTCTCTGCTCCTTTCTCTACTGCTACGAGAGGGCTTCATTCCTCGCCCTCTCTCTCTGATTAGCCTCCTCGCTCTTCGTCTTCCTGGCCAACGTCCTCGTCTCCACTTCTTCTCGTGGGATCACATCTCGCCCCACGGGTATGCTTTTTTTCTTCTTGACTGCTGCCGCGACACCTAGGCCTTCCGGACCTCGAGCGACTTCTGGTACGCCTCGATGGCCTTTTCGTGGTCGCCCTTCTCGTATAAGATCTTGCCAAGCAGTGTCGAGTTCGTGGCCGACGGCTCGAGTTCAACCGACCGCGTAAGCGCGACCACGGCGTCGTCCAGGTTGTCATCCGCGTAGAACGCGCGTCCCAGGTACGAGTGCAGTGTGGCGTCGTTCGGACACATGTCCACGGCGCGCGCGAACGCCTGCACAGCCGCGCTCACCATGCCGCGGTCCATCATCGACAGGCCAAGGTTCACCATCACATCGATCTCCGGGAGCGTGCCGTAGTCGCCCTCGTCGTCATCGTCCGCTTCGTCCTCCTGCGACGGCATCTGGTCATCGTCATCGTCGTCTGTGTCGTGCAGGTCGCCAAAGCCTTCGGTCGGCCGCTCCTCCGATCCGTCTGAGTGGGCGTCATACGTGGAGTCGACAGTGGTCGTGAGGTGGGAGAACTCGTCTTGGAAGTGCGTCATCGAGAGCGGCTCTGGAATTGGCACGCGGACAGGCTCGGGCGCCTGATCTGGTATGTCGCTGGTACGATCAATGTCGACCTCGCGGCCCCGGAAGTTGCTGCCGCTGTTGGTCCGCGGGATGATCCTGTGGTTACTGTTTGAGCGCGGCATCATCCGACTGCTTTCGTACGAGTTGTACGCAGTGAGCAACGACGGCATACCGCTGCCGCCTTCACTGGTGCTCGCGCCGGATGGGAGCTTCGCCGGGTACGAGTTTTGTCGGTCGCGGTGGCTGCCACGACTTCCCCGGTGGTTGTAGTTCGTCATTCTCTCTGGGTCGACTTCTCCTAGAAGCTCAGCCTGGGCGCGCAGCTGGGACTCGGCGAGCTCCTTCTCCTCCATAAGCAGCGACACTTGCATCTGCAGACTCGCGACCTGGTCGTGAATGCCGTGGTACGGCGTCGTGTCCATGTTCTGACGTGCCGGTGCTGACACGTGGCGCTCGAGCATCTGCAGCGGGATTGACAAGCCCTCGGGAAGGCGCTGCGCGGCCTCGTCTGATCTCCGCGCGGGGGTCGCGTGCGCCTGCGTGAAGCGCGGCTGGCTGGGCTGCTGGATCGCCTGGCGACTCGCATTCCGCAGCAGGTCGTGGCATACCGTGCAGACGCGATGACGGTCGTTGAGCCCGAAGTGCGGCAGCCGCATGCGCTCGCGCGCCGAGTGGTCGCTGCAGATCGTCTGGCCGCAGTTGCGGCAGTGGTGGCGCTTCTTGAACGGCGTCTTGAACTTCTGCGAGCAGATGTGGCAGTTTGGCGCCATGACCCACCGCGGCGGGAGGGACACGACCGCCCGGTTCGACATGCGCACGGACGACGATGACGCCGCCATCGACGACGCTCCCGGGTACGGCGACATGGGCGTGGTCGCCGACATGTTCTGGCTGTTGCTGCCCATGGGGCCGATGCTCATGGTCGCCGTCGCGCGGAACGATGAGTCGCTGGCTGCTGTGCTGCGCAGCGAGTCGCCATTGTACGCCTGGAAGTCGTTATCCGAAAACGCGCGCGTCTTGAAGCTGTCGGGCCCGCCGCGGCGCGACGAGCTGCCGTTCTTCGAGGCCGGGTATCCGCCACTGCCACGCGGTTGCGCCATGCCGCGGTCGTCCGCGCCGCCCGACTGGTACTCTGAGTGGCCGTCGTGGCGCTGCTGGTGTTGCTGCTGGTCATCGTAGCCGAGCTGGTCGCTCGAGTATCCGGCCTTTTCGCACACGTGGTGGAACATCTCCTCGAGCAGCTTGACCGAGCGCGCCGGCAGGTTGGCCTTCCTCGCGAGCTGCACGGCGTGCTCGCCCGAAGGCACCTTCTTAAGCACGGCGTCCGGGTAGGATGCGAGCAGTGCCTGGAGCCACTCGATCTTGGCCTGCGCCTTGATCGCGATCTGCAGCGGGAGCATCTCGGCCGTGTTGACCGCGCGCGCGCCCTGCGGGAAGGCCTTGAGCAAACTCATGAGCACGCCCTCGCTGATCGAGTGCGGCTCCGTGCACGCCCAGTGGAGTGGCAGCATGCCGTATGAGTCCACTTGCTGCGCCGCGAGCGGCTCGGCGTCCACGAGCCGCTTGAGCTCCTCCCACTTGGACGCCTTGGCGAGCTTGATGGCGTCCATGCGCTTGGGTGCGTCGCCTGCCATCCTGTCTTACTGTGTGTGTGACTGTGGGTGCTGGTAGAGAGAAGCGCGTGCAGTCAGGAGAAGGAGGACCGCGTCACGTCTTGGACACTCTCACGCTCACTCGTCGTCGTTTGTTTGCTTGGTGGTTTGTTTTAGGAATCAAGAGAGGAGGGGCACGCAGCTGTACTGTGTAGATGCTCGCTAAGCATATCTTGTAGGTGAATGGAAAAAGTAGGTATGCATGTATCAAAGATGCGTAAAGGAGATGTTTTAGGGCACACCTTTTTTCTTCACTTATTTAACAGTACAATTTTACCTAAAATCAAACCCCTGATAAGGACACCATTGGACCACTTCTCTTATACTATTTTAATATTGAAAGAGTCTGGTCATACTAGAAATATTCATTTAAAATGATAGATCAAGCTTTGAAAAAAAAAAACGCTGCTTTTGGGCGAGTTAATCTTTTTTAGAGATTGTGTTGATTGCTTTTAGGCGAATTGGCACTCAGTTTAGGTATCTAAACTGAGGATCAATAAATCACAATGAAAAAGCCATAGTATATTTCTTCGGCCCCGGAATTTAAGGTCTTATAGAAACAATTTGAAGATACAGTAATTATTTTTAACCTAGAATAACCTCTCCTCAAAGTAAATCGGTCTCATTTAGGTTTCAATTTCATTTAGATTTATGGAATGCTTACACTGCACTTAAAACTTTCCTTCGACTTTAAAACGTTCGCAGTGCATAAAGTTTATATTATGAGCATTATGCATTATGCATTTTAAATGAAATATACAAGCTGTTTGCATATGCTGTGTGGATATGAAAATTCTCTATAGCGTAAGAAATTATATACAAATAATAATATTGCATAACATCAATCTCTACGATATGTCTGCGCTTTCTCATCCCTCCGTATACGAGCTTCATCGTCTGACGAAAGGCTTGTTTTTGGAACAAAAGAGTAATATGGAAGTTGATCGGGATCATTATAGAAGTGTGTGAAATACAAGACATAAGGGCCAGTCGTCAATGTACTCACTTTTATGTAGATATAGAAATTCACTTTATAAGACATTAAATACTCTCTGATTTCAAGCTTGGCCATGTTTGTCACAAAATATTCACCTACATTTTTTGTAGAAATCGTGTACTAGTATGCACTAAGAGATATTGTTTACTCTCATTTTCTTGGGCAACAGCTGTACTATTGGATATATTTTGTTTATACTGGCTTCCGATTTCGAGCCGAAAAGGCGCAGCGGATGTTAGTATCTGAGTCTGTCCCAGGCTTTCGAGAACTGGAATAATAAAGCCACGCGCCTTTTGCTTGAATGCTATTAGATATAGGTGGATTGTCCGGTATTCAGCTGGTAAAAAAATCGCTTTCATGGAAATCATGGAAATCCTAGCTCGGTGACAATCCAGAGTTACCTCTGCTCCTCATTGAGCAAATCTGCCTCTTTTCGTAGGAAATTATCTGAACGGCATCTTAAAAGGGATGGGGGTCAGCCAGTCAGGTCAGAGCTGAATTATTTTACCAAGCAGTGTACAAATGAATCATGCTGCTTCGTTTGTTTTGAGACGGCGGTGGTGTGCGTGACCACACCGTGACAATACGTGTTTTTTTGTTGACCCTAATGAAGGGCTATCTCACATACAGTACTATACTGTGTTCAGCAATACTTGTAGAGGAGTTCCAGCTACTGTTGATTTTTTTAAATAAGAAATTAAACAAATCGCTCTAATCCACGATGATTGGCTGAAAATAGCGATGGATTCTCTTTTTGCCCCAAATTGTAATCGTTAATATTGGCACAATATTTCTAAATGCGAAATGTGCGACAGATCGGACTTTAGCGGGAATTGTCATCAGCTCAATAGCATTCCCGCTAAAGTACGATCTGTCGCTTATTCCGCACTTAACCGAAGCATGGAGCTTCAGAAGCCACACGAAGAAAGCGTCGCAGCGACGTGCATGCACTTGCACGATTGCCCTCCTCACGCATCTCCAGACCGCCGCCCCCCCCCGCCACCATGTGCGCGATCCACAGTCCAGCTACTGCGTCTGCGTCTGCTGCTGCAGCTCCGCCTGCAAGTGATCCCCACGAGCAGCTCAGCAAGCGCCAGCCGGCGCTACGACCGAGTGGTCTGCTCGCGATGCTCTGGCCCTGCGCGCTCTACTTTTGCTGCGCGTTCGCGATGAACATGCTCACCAAGACGCTGCTCACGACGTACCACTGGCGCGCATTGTACACGCTCGGCGCGGTTCAGAACACGTTCACGATGGTGAGCGTCCTCGCGCTGCTGGGCGTGCAGTCACTCTGGCGCAAGTATTCCAGTCCAGAGCCATCGAGCGCGTGCTTGTCAGACGAGAAACGGACCAGCATTGCCCCTTGGGAGTTGCCCAAGCCCGCGTATGTGCTCAAGGTGATGCTGCCGCTGGTTTTGCTGCACGTTGGCAACATGATCCTCGGTTTTGCGAGCATGCGAGTGGTTAACATGCCCATGTACGTTTGTTTATCAAGCGTCCTCTGGAGATGGACACTATTTGTACTGGTGCTGACTATGTGTGTAGGTACTTGGTGCTGCGTCGACTCACCACGCTCAAGGTCATGCTGATCGAGTGGCTCGTGCTGCACAAGGTGCGTGGTTTATATCTGCAAGTGTCGACTTGGTGTGGACACTCTCTCTAATCACAAAAGTGACCATCTCATGTGACCAGAAAATGTCCACCGGCGTCAAGCTTGCACTCTTGCGTACGCCCAGCAAGGCCACCTACTGCTTTGGACTCATGTGGACACTAATACTGATCATATCTTGTTTTCTCTTCTGCAGTGAGCACACTTGGCAGCGTCGTCGCCGGCAGCACCGACGCGACGTCCGAGCTCACGGGCTACGTGCTTGTGCTACTCCAGAACCTCTGCAGCGCCTTCAGCCTCACGTTATCGAAGGAGAGCGCACTGTCGTCCATGGAGCTCGTGCTGCTCAACAGCGCCGCTGGCTCACTCATCTGCTCGTACCTGGCGTTCCAGCTCGAGCTCGACATGGTGTTGGCGTTCCCGTCGCTATACGATGCTTGGTTCCTGGCCACCGCGGGCGTCATGTGCTGCGTGTGCGTGCTCTACCAGTTCTCGATCTTCCTCTGCACGCTGCGCAACTCGGCGCTCGCGACGTCAGTCACGGGCAACGTCAAGGACCTGGCGTCCACCGTTTGCGGCTTCCTCTTGTTCTCCGACGCGCGCGTTCGCCTCAGCAACGTCGCGGGCGTCGCGCTCTCGTTCGTCGGCGCGTACTCGTTCTCATATCTCAAGTACCTCGCGTTCACGCAGGCCCAGGCGCAGGTCGCCGCCACCGAGGCGTCTAGGAAAAGTAGCCTGAAGCCTAAGCAGCAGTGAGTACAAACTTGATTCGATTGGTTGACTACGTGGAAAGTGTGGCTTTGCTTGGGTTCACTACTGGGGCCTATTGATTTTGATGTACAGCTTATAAATCTAGAGATGGACGACGACGGAGAGGCCACCGTTTTACTTACTCGACCGAGCTCTGCGAGCTCACTTCAAAGTGGCTGTCTGTGTCGTCGAGACTCTGCTCCAGCGGGGATATGCCTGCGAGTCACAGAGTTCACATCCATAGTCAGCTCACCATACAACAATCCATACAGCTCTGGTTAATGGTTCCTTACACTCGTCGCGCTGGGAGGACGTGAGCGAGACGCGGTCGTCATCGTTCGGGTCGGCGATCGAGATGCTGTCGAGGTCGAAGTCCACACTCGAGACGTCCAGCGCGTCCGGCGGCAGCGACTGTACGCGCCGCGCAGCTGTCCGCGAGCGCCGCCCGACCGCCGGCGGCGGCAACAAACTCTGCTGGCTATGCGCGAACTTGTTCTCGGGCTCCTGCTGGTGGTACCGCTGCAGCTGCTGGATCGCCTCGGCCGTTGTCCGGCTTTGCGAGTACGCCTTAAACGGCATGGCCGCCGCCTCGGCCGCGCTTTTGAGCTCCTCGCTTGAGTGGTGATGATGGTGGTGGTGGTGGGACGGCGAGTCCCCGGCCATCCACGACTTGCGGCGCTCTTCGAACTTCCACTTCTGCCGCATCTCCGTGAAGCCCGGCGCAGCCTGGATGCTCTCAATCACGTCCGAGAACGTCACCTCTGGACTCCGCGGCGGCGCGAAGGACTCCCAGTCTGCATAGTTGCTCAGCGGCTGGCTCGCACGCCAGAGCGCCGCCTGGCGGATCGCCGTCGACAGCGACCGCATCATCTTGGCATTGTCGCTGCTACCCGCGGCGTGCTCTTCGATCTCGTCCAGGAACACCTGCTTCTGTGTTGCCCCTCCTGCTGCTTGGCCCGCGGTTGCGGCGTGGTCGCGCGACGTTGTGCCGCTGAAGAGGCTGCCGACGACCGTCGTTTGCTCGTCCTCGTCGTCCTCTTCCTCCTCGCCGGTGCGCTCGTCGTCCGCGTGGCGCGCGTCTTCGTCGCTGCTCGACGAGTCCTCGCCGTGGTGCGTGGCGCCAAAGACGCCCGTGGACTGCTCCGCGAGTAGGCGGCGCAGCAGCAGGCGCTTGGACACTTTCTGCTTAATGAGCGGCCGCATGGCCTTGCGCACGCCCTTGCTCGACCAGGCCTTCTTGATCGAGTTCTCGTGCTCACGCGAGAGCAGCACCATCTTATTGATCTTGTCGTCAAAGATCTTCTCGCCGCGGTCGAGTTTGCGCAGCACACGGATGAGCGTGGACTGGATCGTCGCGATGCTGCGGTCGACGTTCGTGTTGTCGATCTTCGGGATCAGGTACTTATCGGCGTGCTTGCATAGGTGGCGCTGGATGATGCGGATGTTGTCAAAGTACTTGATATACTTGTTCTCCTGCGGGTCGATCGTCATGTGGCGCGCGCGCACGGCGAACCGCTCGCGGTGCTTGAGCTCGTTACTGATGTAGATCATGAACGGCACGCAGTTCGGGTGCCGCCGCACGAGCTCCATCATCTGGTCCGTGTTCAGGTGCACGCCCTCGACCACGATCGACTGCTTGCGCTTCTCGAACATCGTGAGCACCTTATCGAGTTTCTCCAGCACGACCTCGCTCTGGAGCTTGTACCCGCGGAGCACCTTGCGCTTGTGCAGCCGGTTGGCGGACATGACGCCGTCGGTGGCCACCGCGAGCTCCTCGATCTCGGCCTCCGTGAGCGCGTCGCCCGCCTGGTACGTCGACACGAACGCGCACGGGTTATCGCCCTTAGACGTGAACGCGCGCAGGATGTGGCGCACCGAGTCGGTCGGGAGCACGGTCGTGAGTCGCAGCCGCGCCGCCAGGAGCGACGCCAGCGTTGACTTGCCCGTCCCGGACGTGCCGCCGAGTAGCACCACGAACGACTGGTTGCGCTGCGTGATCTCCTTGGCGACCTGGAAGTCCAGCAGGTGGTGCGGCTTGGTGTAGTCCAGGCGCGCGAGAGACGAGTAGATGCACTGGTGCAGGTAGTGCCACGGCAGCGCCAGCGACGACGGGTCTTCTTCTTCCCCCGGTTCCTGAAAGGCAGCTTTGCCATTGCCACTGGTAGCAATACTGTGTAGTGCAGCAGCTGCCTCACTAGCCGTGCTCGTGTCTGGATAAAAACCCGCGCTAGTAGTAACACCAGCACCAGCAGTACGCGTGGCCACGTACTTGTCAAAGACGCTGAAGACCTCCTTGGTGACGGCCACGGCGTCCTTGGGCCGGCAGCCCATGAGCATGAGTGTCTCTTGCAGTCGGTAGCGCGTGAATGCCTCGCGGCTCTCGTGGCGATTCACGATCAGCAGCTGCATTGGGTCGCTGCCGTCGGCCTCGGACTCGACTGCGTCCATGCTTGGCGGCAGTGGGTGGCGGTGCGACGCGTTGTTGTCCGCCACGGTGGCTTTGGGAGGGAAACCGACCTGCCGGTCTTTAGAGAGCACGCAGGGGGAGACAGGAGAGGACCCACGTGTCGGTGGACAGAGCGAGAGAGCGGCGATGGCCGATGGCGGCGCTTCGGATCCCTTCGTCCAAAGCGTGATGGTCGGTTCAAGGGGTTCAAGGCGCGAGGGAAAAAAAAGATGTTTTGATTTAGGGCTGGACGGAAATAAACACTTTGTTCTATCCGTTTAAGTACGACATGTTAGATTTTTTTTGATGATTTTGACTGAACATCAACATAGTGGCTGCTGACCTGATTTTTGTATGGGATGAACTACTCACTATCTGGGGGGAATTTCGTAGAAAAAACCCTTTTAAAAGGACCCGTAGGTATACAAACTCCAAGTCAAAGACTCCTGTGTTTTTATAGGGCAAATGCTTATGTTTATTGGCAAACACTTTTGGGAGGGTTGTCTTGCTGCATATCCGTTATTTGGGGGATTTCCGTAAAAAACCCTTTTAAAAGGATCTGGACCCTTGTATACAATTTTCAAGTCAAAGAGTCCTATGTTTTATATTTTCAAACGGCGGCTACTGTTTTAAAAATTAAAAAGATCGGAGCGTAAGCATACAAAGTTCAAGATAAAAGTCCGATAGTTTTTATTTCTCGTTTAACCGGATTTAATTTTTGGACATCATGGAGCTGCATGTTCGAACACTTTAAAAGTGCTGCGCAAGTATATAAATTGTAAGGTAAAAGTGTAATTGTTTAAATGGACGTCGACCACTGCACTTACAGTAAAAATTGCTTAAGCAGTCATCTCCCTGACCAAGCTGCGCGAGGACACCGTCCACATGCTCGCGACGCTGATGGAGTGTCTATGAAGGCGCTTCGAAGAGCGCCGTGTACGACAGATTGCACCGCGCAAAAGATCTCCCCGCGGTGCCAAGTCGGCCCCAGGGACGCCCACCCCTCCTGACAGCTGATAACCTCGCTGAACTCGCGGTGTGGAGGACCAACAACCCGTTCAGGACAACGTCCGAGTACGTTCTCCACATCGCGAGTACGTACGGTGTCAGTGTGTCTGCGAGTTATGTGGCTCTGTTTGTTAGCAGGAACCGTCTCGAGAAAAGGACGATGTTCGG
>JAASFV010000073.1:0-45486 GCA_023334015.1 Globisporangium paddicum
GCACATTCAGTCGAATGTGTTAATGCACATTTAGTCGAATGTGTCAGCCTTTCAATGCGAAATTCGTGGCTGTCGTCAGCCGCTGGACACAAAAAAAGTGGTGAATGCGTGAGATTGCGTGAGAACAGGTTGGCCAAAGTGCAGGTGGACTCGAAGAGCCCCCTCCAAGGTTCGTCGGGCTATCATTTTGAATCGCAACTCGATTTCCAGCAGACAGATTCTCGGCAAAAATATTAGTTGGTCTCGTGCAATATAACCTTGCTCGAGAATCTGCGGATTGGTTGAATGCTTCCTGGCCATTCATTCGTCTTCTGTTCCTCACGTCCGTTTGGCAGAGCTCCTCCTAGTGTATGTAGTAGAGATCTCTAAATTCAATTTGCGAGCTTTGCGAATGCGAAATGAGCTCTCAGGTCTTTCACAAGCCAGATAGTCCCTGAATCCATTCATTACCTGTAGACGATTGTGTCAGCATGACGTATCGGGGCCATCGAACACGGCCAGAAGCAGATTATGAGTGCAAATATACCGCCTTCAAACACGTCAATATAATGTCATGACATTAACTCGACTGGAATTTAAAAAAAAAACGACAATCGCGGGAACTTGTGCGAGATATTCCGCATATTCACTAC
Organism: Globisporangium paddicum; assembly: GCA_023334015.1. Taxonomy (NCBI): domain Eukaryota; phylum Oomycota; class Peronosporomycetes; order Pythiales; family Pythiaceae; genus Globisporangium; species Globisporangium paddicum. The sequence goes on from JAASFV010000073.1 coordinate 633, forward strand.
TTCCAGAGACTCGCACCCCCTCTCATGCTGTTCATCTGTCACGTTCATGGTTGTATCCATACCACTCGAGAGATCTCCCGAGAGGTTAGAGGTCACAACACAGTTTGTGTGCTACCCTTCGATCGATTATTTTACACGCCCGTATCGTTCTCTCATGGCTGCTGCTGCAACTTGATCTCCCCCAGCAGTGCTTCGCGCGGGTCCCGCTTGCGCTCCAAGAAGGCGTGCCAGAGGTTGCGCCCTCCGCGCTTCTCGTACCAGAACCAGAACCCTACCCAGATAGCAAGGACCAGGATCGCGAGGAGCCAGCCAAAGACCTGAGTCGTCACGCTCGAGGCCGTGCACATGTACACCAGGCCCAGCAGAATGCCGGGGGCCACCAGGAAGAGCACGATCAGGAAGATGATCGCCGAGAACGACCACGAGGCGCTGAAGAACGCCAGCGAGCGCGCCCAACTCAGGATCGGCTTGCGCGTGGACGGAATCGGGTAGAACAGGAAGATGCCGAAGACGTTGAACCAGAAGTGCACAAGCGCGATGGCCACCGAATCGGCCTTGCCCGTCACGAGCGAAGCCAGCAGCGCTGTACCTGTGGTGCCTAGGTTGGCGCCGATCACCAGCGGGTAGACTTGTTCGAGCGTGATGACGTTCAGACCCGCGAGCGGTGTCAGCGTGGACGTCACGACAGTCGATGAGTGCACTGCAAAGGTGATGAGGGTGCCCACAAGGATGTTGACGTAGCCGTTAAAGTTGAGCAGCTGCGTAACGAGCTTCTTGGTTGGGCCCATGAAGACCTTGGCCAGCATCTTGACCAGGCAGAGCAGCGAGCAGACCAGGACCACAAAGCCAATACAGACTGTGATGGCGCCGACGCTGCCGTCGCTCAGGCTCGAGTCCTTAAACGCGCCCTTCTTCACAAACGACATGCCCGGGACGCATTGCTTCTCACCCGTGACAATCTGGTAAATCGCGGCTTTGTTGACTGACACAAGCTTCTCAGTCAGTGGGTTCACAATCGCATCTACGGGGGACTTGAACGCGCCGCTGGACGTCTTGGCGTTCGACATGGCCTTGGAGAGCCCCTCCAGTGGATGGAAGATGACTTCGATGGGGAAGAGCACGAGCACGGACCAGATGTTGTACATGTCGTGGACCGTGGCGGCCGCCATAGCGCGCTGGAACTGAACTCGGTCACCAACCTGGCCGAACGCCACCATGATGCACGTCACACACGTGCCGACGTTGGCGCCCATGATCACGTACACGCCCTGGCGGATCGTCATGCCCCCAGTGCCCACCAATGCGACAATGATGGACGTCACTGTGCCGGAACTGTGGAGAACCGCAGTCGCCACGGTGCCGATCATAAGTCCCGCGACTGGGTTGTCTGCAAAGTCGAAGGCACCTTTTGTGTCACAGCCCAGCGCGAGCGTGAAGCCGTCACCGATGAGCTTGATCGCGACCATGAAGAAATAGAGCGACGCGAGCGAGAGCACGGAGTAGCCGACTCCGGAGCGGATTTTATCGGTCGTAGTCTTGGAGCTGTCCACTTCTTCGTCTAGCTCGTCATGCTCGTCGCTCGCAGCGTCTCGTTCATAGAGCGTGGTGCTGTCGCTGCGATCCGGAGAGTAAGTCATTGCGAATCGAGATGGACTCTGGTCGGGTCGAGAGCAAGGGAACTTGTCAAGTGACAGCGCCTGCGAACGTGTACGAAGGCGTCTGAGCGAGGGTGAGAGCCCAAAAGAATAAATGATCCTTTCCGGACAAGGTCAGGATTTCCACGATACGGATCTGAAGCCCCAGTCACAGTGAAGAAGGCAATCCTGGGACGAATTTAGATTTTGCATTGATAGATCAAAGCCTCTGATCCTCCTGAGTCTCTGGAGTTATACTATTGTTGACAGCAGACCTGCGAGCGATCCGAAAGGTGCATACGTGACCAGTCGAAGCGTCCCTGTTACTGACAGGTGGCAGAGTCAGTCATGGGGGCGGCGATCTCGTCGTATCTGGCGCAGGACGAAGCGCAGAGCACCAATGGCGTCGTGAGTGAGAAGGACTCTGGCTCGCTGGCTGCAGCAGGCGACACCAGCAGCAGCAACTCACGAGTGCAGTTCAGGCGCAATGCGAGTGATGTCGCGCGACGCGAGCAGCTCTTCGCATTCTGTGCCGATTGGGACCTTGCGCGCGTCGGACAGTTCCTGCGCTGGTACGCGCGCTTTGTCAAGACCAGCAAAGCATCAAAGAGCGGCGAGCTGAGCACCACCAAGCAGCTCTCATCGCAGCTCGTGGCCGTGCACAGCCGAGTCGATGCGCTCAAGAGCGACATCCGCGCGCTCGAGAGCCTGCTCGAGCAGCTCGAGCTTGAATTGGCGCAGGCCACGGCATCACAATCAATCGAGGCTGAGCCCACGCAGCCGCTTGATAATGACCCCAGCAGGACTGCACTACTCGGTGATCTGGAAGCGAGGAAGCACGAAGCGGAACGCGTGCTGCGAGCCAAGTTCCTCGTGCTGCAGGAGCTCAAGCAGCACCTGCTGGCGTCGATCGAGGACGCCGACCTGAGCTGCGTTATGCGCTGGCCGCTCTTCATATCTGCGGCCATGAAAGTGCATTCCCAGACGAGCGTCATTGCGAATGCCCAGCTGAGCGCGCAGCAGCACCCGGCGACCATGGGCTACGCCATGGGCCGCGACAGTCGAGCTCAGGCGCACTTGACCGAGTTCAGCAAAGGCGACATCCTACTCCTGCCGCTGGAGAACCACGAGATCGATGGCTTCACAGACGACAGTGACAGTAGCTCTGCTGCAAGCGCAGATGGCAGTGACGGTGGTGAGGAAGACGACGTGGAGAGCGAGAACCAGGAAGACGAAGGCAAGGGAGGCGGTGGTGATAGCGAGGTTGCTGCTCGGAAAGTCGGGAGTGATGACGAAGACGACGAGGATGACGAAGAAGTTACGGTTTCTCCTTTGGCGGCTTCAGCAGAATCCCCATCTGTGGTTCCGTCAACAGCTCAGGATTCCGCGACGCAAGACGCTGAGGCGGTATCGCTAACGTCGACGACGCTCACGCAGTACGAGTCTACTGCTGGTGCTCCAGTAGCAGCAAGCGTCGCTGAAATCCTGTACAAGGACACGCTCAAGAGACCGCGCGTGATCAAGCGAGTTGTGCCTGATCTCTTCGATGTCTCCATTCGAAGCCCCGTGTTCTTTGGCTACTTGCTAGAGAAGCAAAAGGACGAGATCAGCGAAGTGAGCAGCGAGCAAGCAGCGCTTGAGCAACGTGAAGACGCAGTCTTCCAGCAAAAGATCAGCAATCGCAAGAGCAAGCTGGAGACCACACTTGCGTCGGAGCGGGGGAAACTGCAGGTGATCGCCCAGCGCGAAGTGGACTTCCAGGGGAAGCGAGAGAAGTTCTGGGTGAAGCGCCAGGCCGAGCTCGAGAGGGCAAAGAAGGAGCTGGACCCGAATGATGTTTTCTTCAGAACCCACGAGGCGCAAGACAAGCGAACGCACGACCAGGAGATCCACGAGAATGAAGAGCTTCGTCGTCAGAAATTAGGTGCCGAAGGCAGGATACAAGGCGCGCAGGACCTGTTTGACCAAACGCTCGCCAAGATTGATCAGATCCGATCGACAGAGTTCCCACTGGGCGACTCGCGGATGCTTTTCCATGAAGCCGAGATGGATACCATCCAAGTGGAGATCAACGATGCCAAGCGGGTGCTGACGGCAGCAAAAGAGGAGTACGTGGCTCTGAAGGCAGCAAAGACGCTGGTGATTCCAGGCCAGGAGGGCAAGCAGCGCGCACAGCTGCTCTTCGCTGAGGACCAGATCAAAGCCAAGGAGAAGGAACTCGAGAGCGTCTGCGCCGTGATTGAGGGCGAGCTGTTCTTGCACAAACGCGCCCAGGAGCTCTTTGAGCGCGAGAAGCTCTTCCTCCCGTTTTTTCTGTGTCTGAATGGAGGCGAGTGCAGCTCACAGACCAAGGCGAGCTTCACGCTGCTGGACACTACGGTGGCGCTGCTCCTGGGCGCTGGCAGCTGTTGCGTGGAGGAGAAAGTGCGCTTCCTCTTTACCATGTTCTCACGTAAAGACAGTCGAGGTGCGAACGCCAGCCAGCTGCTTGTGAATAGGATTCCTGTGCTGCGTCGTGAAGCGTTTGCAGAGATTCTGCGCGTGCTGTTTGAGCTACTGGCGAAGATTGGCGACATGCACCCGCCTCGTGGACTCACAATGGAATATTTGCTGGGGCTCGCCGAGCGAGAATACCTGAAGCTCGAAGTTGACGACAGCTCTGCAGAGACAGGTGGGATGACATACTTTGAGTTTGAAAACTATTGCATCGACATGGTCGAGAAATCCAAGTACCTGTGCGAGCTGCTTTGCCACCCGTGGAGGTACGAGCAGCTCAGCCGGTTCGTGATGCAGCACATGAGCACCACGCACCAGTTCAAGCTCGGGTTGATCAACATCAACGACCTCAAGTTCTTAGTGGCGAGGCAATTTGTGAAGCCCCGTGAGGAGCTCTCGCGCTGGAAGAAGAACGTGATCCACGAGCGCGCGCTCGCCATGGGCGAGAACGATCCTCTCAAGACCGACTACTCCAAGTATCTGCCCAAACGGCGAGCCAAGCTGCTCTCGAACGTCGTGCCGCTCGACCATGGAGGCTATCGAAACCTGCTGAACTACCGCATGGAGGTGATTCTCCGCGCGACAGTGAAGCTTCAGACGATCTGGCGCGCTCGCAAGGGTCGGCAGATCGCTCGGCTTGCTGCCGAGAAGCAAGCTTTCTACCACGCGCGTGGCATCGCATTAGAAGAAACCAGGGCTGCGATCGAGAAGGAGTGGAAGGACAAGGACGCTAAGCCCGCGCACAGTGTCGAGAAGATGAAGTTCGAAGCCAAGATCCGCATGAAGCAGGTCAAGCTTCGCACAAAGGGCAACGCATTCAGTCGCGAGCAAGTGTTTGCGTTGATGATGGAAGAGACGGTCCAGCTGGCGCAGCGGGAAGTGGAGAACCGGTTCCGTGAGATGGAAGAAGAGCTCGGATACCTGAAGCATGCCGAGTCGCTCGAGCTGCCGCATGCGGAGATGGGGTATTTGAAGGAGGAAATCTCCAAGGCGCTCGTCGTGCAGCTGCACCAGGCCAAGCAGGAGACCGCCCAGGTGACCTACATCCTCGAGACGATCTCCATGAACGAGGAGACTGCGAAGAGAAACGCACAATTGAAGAAACTGAAGAAGTCTGGAGCGAACCAGAGCGAAGGGAGTGGTGGCGGAGAAGTACCAGAGACAGAGATTATCGAGGAAGGCGAGAAGCACCTCGTCGATGCAGAAGACAAGGCGGTTCGCGAGCTACGAACGGCGGCGAGAAAGGACAACATGGTCTTTGGTCGCTTCCCGGTCGAGTTGTACCAGAGTGGGCTTACAAAAGACGAGCAAGTGATGCAGATGCGTCTTGGCGTGTCGGATCCGCCACTCGACATGCTCCAGTTGCGGCTGAAGCAGGTTTGTGTGGGCATGACGGAGTTCAAGTTGACCGAGTTCCTTCAGGAGCTCCCATCCAAGCGCCACATCTGCGATTACGTCCAGGCCTTCCGCTGCTTTGATGGCTCGTACGACGTTCCTCGCATGGAGCGCGACCTGTACGAGCATTTCCGGATGGTGCGTGGCTCGGAGCAGCTCGCCGAGGCACTGGTGAACATTGCAGAGAGCGACTTGGAGTTTGGTGAAAGCACGCAGCTGCTGCGTACGATTCAAAAGGAAAGCGACCAGGTGCTCAGCCGTCTTGTCGCGGCCCAGACGGGAAAAATCGCAGAGGAGAACGCCGCGATAATTGCCAAGAAACTGATTCGCATGGGATATAAGGCGAGTCCGGAAGAGAATGCCACTGCTCCAGCCAACAACAACGACGACGAAGCAGAAGAAGGCAGCTCGCTGTCGCTGGTTGCAAGTCCCAATGCACTGCTGGTACAAAAAGAGCAGCACGACATGGAGGAGCGCAAGAAGCGCGTGAAAGAGGCGCACGCACGGCTTATGGACGCTATGAAAATGTGGCGCGACGCCGAGCTGTCGCTGCTCGAGACTGAAAAGAACCAGCTGCGAGCCAGTCCTGCCTACCCTGTTCTCGCGAGTCATCGCACAAAGTGGGCCGAGAGGTTCCAGCATGCACTGCGTTTGCCCGAGAAGGACGCGCAGCAGATCCAGGAGAAGTACACAGAAGTGCTGAGCGTCTGCCAGGATTTCATCGAAACAGCGACCGCCATTGCGTTGATCTTGGTGCGTGAACTGTACCTGCCGCTACGTGAGAAGTCGATTCTCCCAAGCGGCTCATCAGCAATCGACGGACGCAGAGACGACGTGCGAGCCACCAGTCGACTCAAGTACGAGGCGCATGATATCCTGTTCAAGATCTGCAGTGACGATCACGGCCGTTTTGAGGGTTCCCACGAGCTATCAGCGAAGTTTGGCGCCCACGAAGTCCGCAACTCAGCTCTATACCTGCGGACGCTGAGCCATTGCGAGAACGTGATCGTGCCGCTTGAGTGCTGTGTCGACTTCCAGGGCTTCCGCGTGGTCTGCTCGTCCAAGGTCCCCATTGACATTCTCAGTTTCGACGAATCTGGCGGCTCGATCCAGAAAACATCCAAGCAGCTGGTGTATGGCAGCGACAACCGCGGCAAGACGATCGTGTTCCAAAGCAAGGAGCTCGACAATGTCCTCGCAGACGCGGCGGTGCGGCTTAATCTGTGTCGCCATGGCGTGCGCGGCTATCAAGACCTCACGTCCAAGACTGTACATGCGCCAGCCGATATGCTCGGGTACGTGACGGCGAATAAGAGGTTTGCGGTGGTAAACTTTGCAAGAGCAATGCCGCCTGAGGACCCCGAGGTGACGCCGCACCTGACGCAGTCGACGCGCGGTATGAGCATCCTCTGGCGGCAGCTGCGGCCCGAATTTGTCAATGGATTCCACACGCCGCTGTCCCCCGACGCGCTATCATCAATGACGTACTGTACACCCGATTGGCAAGCGCAGTCGCTGGGCGCCGAGAGCGCCACGTTGCACCTGATAAACGAGGTAATCCCGGCATTTGCTAAAAAATTGTCGCAAAAGCCACGGTTCTTCACATCAAGCAACTTTGACCTGACAGCCGAGATGCATCGCCACGGGATCAATATCCGACATCTTGGACTCCTGCGTGCGCAGTTCCTGTTTGCGCTATCTGGCACCGCGACACTCCAGTACTCGACGGCGGAGATCCAGACGACCGAGGACTTTACGCGCGAGATCGAGCGCGGCTCACACATCTACGTCGATGGGAAGATGTGCCAAGTGAGTCCAAATGTCAAGCATCGATTCGACGCCCACGTGATCACGCTGACACTTATCCACAAAGGCAACTCGGTCCAGAACGTGACAGTCTTCGGCGGTCGTGGAGACTGCAAGCAGCACGCGACGGAGATCCGAGCACTCATGTTGACCGAGATGGTGGCGCGAGCGTTCAAGAACATCACACGCCACATGATGCGCGTCGCTGCAAAGTTGTCGGGGACTGGAGTATCGCCCCATTTGTTCAAGGACATTGTCGTGCAGCTTTTGAATTTGCTCAGCGGTGCCCGCAGTGGCAGCGAAGCCTTCTGGAACACGCAGCTATTCGAAGGGGTTCGCTCTCGCTTCGGCCCACGCGCAGTCTCCGAGGTGGACAAGCAGAACATGCGCAGGAATCTGCTCTCACAGATGCTCACCATCGTGTCGAGATCCACGGAGATGCTCGGTGTGAAGCTCACACGCGTGAGTCTCGACCGACTGAAGCAGCATCCAGACTGCTACGCGTTCACGATGGAAGACTTTGTGATCTCTGGCGATCACTACCGATTCAAGCACAATATGGTAATGCTGCACTTCTCGGTCGCGTCACTGCTGCTCCTGAAGGCGACGATGAAGCAGGCGACGTCATACAAGCAACTGCTACTCGCTGACCACCCGAGTGGCTACTGGACGTTGTGTGAGAGACGAGGGCTCTCCGCAGCCGTGAATCTCGGCACGTGCGGCCACGAACTGTCGGGCAAGTACCTGCCTGGGTGCACACTGGAAACCGAGGGCCCCATTGTGAATATTGACCTGAACCGCTCGCTTCAGGTACGTAAAGAGGTACGCAGCTATGTGAGTTTCCCGTATATTGCGGCGCTGTATCCAGCGGCTGCCGAGTCCCACGTTACGCTGGAGACCTGGTGCAAGTGTGACGGCCACGAAAGTACGAGGCGCGTGGTGCTGACCCTGGGCAGATTTAGCTTGAGCGCACTGAAGGGTAACATGTGGGCATTCTCGATCAACGTGAAGAACATTGACATCATCGCGTTCGGGTCCCGCGTCGAACTCTTCAAGTGGACGCACCTGGTGGGCTCCTTTGATGGCACAATGTTGAGGCTGTACGTCGACGGATTTCTGCAGAACGAAGTCGAGGTCGAGAGTGTCGTGGACTCGGAGATTGAGAAGCGCGAGGCAATCGTCAAGAAGACCCGCGAGGACATCGTGGACATGGAGGACGAGGCCAAGGGCAAGTGTTTCAAGGACGTGGATCGTGACATGCAACAGCTCTTCACCTCGAAGGATGGCAAGAAGCAGATCAAGAGTGTGAGCCAGAAGCTGTTGGACGAGCACGACTTTCGCGTCCGGTTGTCCAAGAACACGGCTGCAAATGGCCAAACAGCTGCTGGTGGCGGAACTGCGTCTCCAACTGCGGCCAAGACACCGCTCGCGAATGGTGGCAGCGCGCCAGCCCAGCCGCCGCTGAAGAAAGACGCGTCAAAGGTCTCCCGCACGGATTTTGAGCCACTCGCAAAGAAACAGTTGTTACGCGAAGCCTTTGATGCCCGCTGGCTGGTGCTCGCACAGGAGTTCAAGGAGATGAGGCATCGCGTGAACATCAAGATTGAGAAGGAGCTTGAAGAGCAGTCGAACCAGGATATGCGACAGCTGCGCATCGGGTGTCTTTCTTCCGTGCGCCGCAAGGACGGGAAACACTTCTTTCACGGTAACATTGCGCACGTCGCGTACTACAACAACACAGTGTTGACACGGGACCAAGTGAACGCGCACTACGTGCTGGCAGTGCGGGATCGTGCACATGAATCCGACTACCTCTTCTCGCTCGCGTCCAGTCGCTTCTCACGGGCGCTGGCCTTTGCACAGGACGATAAGCGCACGCTCGAGAAGTTTGCCGAGAACGTATGCGCGTCGCTCAAGTACGACCTCGACCACCAGCATGCGCAGGAGATGTACAAGAAGAAAGTGCGGTGCGGCCTCGAGCCGTTCTTGACCACGGAGAACGTCCACGGGATCGCCGAGATCATGAAGAACCTGCCGCGCGACCCATGCTTCGCAGATCTCTTCGTGCACTGTTACAAATGCCTTATGGCCATCCAGCCATCGTACTTCCAGGCGACCGAGTCCCCACAGTGTCGCCTAGCGCTGCGAGAGCTAAGTCGCATGCCGTTCGCGTTCTTCCTGGGCTCCAAGTCAGCGAACGCGATGGTCAACATTGTCGGAGATGACGGTGACAGTGATGAGCAGGAGAAGATCACACTGTTCGCTGACATTATTTGCAAAGTGCTGCGCGAGTACCCGACTTTGCATGGTGATCAGCTGACAAACATGGGCTGGCTGCGGGATTTGAGGAATGCAAAGGCTGTTGTGTACTTCATCCTCGCGCTGGAGGCCGGTGAGGACGTCCGTTTGATCAACTTGAAGGACGTGTGCGACATTATGGATGAAGACATGGAAATTGTCGTAAAGAGCAATCGATTCTGCACGTCGCTCGAGATCCCCAGATGCGCGCTGCTCTCCGACATGTCGATGCTGCGCGTGAGCTTGTGCTGCACTCAACTGGAAGTGCTGGACATCTCGCATCTGGAGCTGATCACGGACACTGCGCTGCTGGGCATTGGGAAAAGCTGCCATCGCCTTCGACGGCTATGGATGACCAATTGCCACCAGGTGAGCGACATTGGCGTCGAAGCCGTCGTGAGGACAAACCCAAAGCTGGGAGAGCTGGGCCTGAGCTTCTGCGAGCGAGTGAGTGACCGGTGCTTCCCTACGATCGCCAAGAGTTGTCCAGGTCTCATGATTCTTGAGCTAGAGCTCTGTATGCAGGTGGGTAACCTGGCGATGAAGTATCTCGCAGCAGGCCTGGCGAATGAGAACAAACTGAGGAAGCTGAATGTTGCTGGCTGTCGACGCATTAGCGACGAAGGCTTGGTGGAACTCGTCAAAAGCTGCACAAGGTTGAAAGAGCTGAATGTGCGACAGTGCGACAAACTCACGGACATCTCGATCCGCGCGGTGACGCACAACTGCCTGGAGCTTGAGGTGCTCAACCTGGAGGAGATCTACTTGGCATCGCACAGGGTCTTTCTGTTTGACCAAGAGGGCGATGGCCGTGGTGTGGTCGAGAAGAACCTCGTGAAGAGGCTGAAAGACATCAACCTCACGGGCTGCAGTGGTCTGAGCGATCTCGCAGTCGGGCATCTCTTCCACCGAGCCAAACAGCTACGAACCATAACCCTGTCATCGTGTTCAGGAATCAGTGACCAGGCGCTGGCGTGGATGCTGGAGGACATGCTGGACACATCCAAGTGCGGCAACTGTCTTGAGCATGTGGACGTGAGCTACTGCCCGCAGCTCTCGGCCGACGTGATCCACCAGCTCGTGGTCCAGTGTTCAAATCTCACATCGCTGAATTTGTCGGGCTGTGTGCATCTGAGCGACGCGAACCTGGTTGAGATCATCTCGTCGTGCGAGAAGCTTGTACGGCTCGAAGTCGGATTTTGCCGAGAACTGTCGGACCAAGTCGTGCTTACGATCGCCAGCCAGCTTTCGTTAGAAGAGTTCAATTTGGCTCGCTGCGTCAAGATCACGGACGAGAGCATGCTCGAGATTGCTGCGCAGTTTACGGTGCTGAAGAAATTGAACGTGTCGGCGTGCAAGAAGCTGACGGAGAAGACGCTCGTAGCTCTTCTGGATGGCTGCAGGATGCTCGAGGAGCTCGACGTGACCCACTGTCCGCTCTTCCCACCAAAGTTGCTCGCCAAGTTCGTCCGCAGAAAAGTCAAGGTCGTGAACCGAAAGCTCGACGAGGTTGCTGTGAATCGTGCTGTGATAGAATTGGAGAATGACGAGGCGAGGACTATGGGAAGAGACGAGCGGAACGGCGACAGTGGTGAGGAGCGAGACACTGCTGCTGTGAGTCCAGCAATAACTGTATTAGGGCTAGTCAAGAGCACGAAGAATCCTCTGGTGAGTGGTACAAAAAAGCCTTCTATGAGGGCTCGAGGCGCGACGAACAACAACAATCTGCCGTCCATCTACAAGCGCCACGACGGCGATATTTAATAAGCGACGTGTCACAAGAAGCAAGGGCTGTGATGTAGCGTCAGTGTAAGGCTAGTGACCGACATCTAGATTGAAACGGGTCGTGTGGGCCTAAATTTACGATGCCTCGTCAGTTGAGCCGAGCTTGGAACGCGACAAGGAGAAGTCGAGAAGAGCATAGATGAACGGCATCACGTACGACGAGGAAGAGAAATTCGACGAGAGCCGCGAGGACGACGGGCGGAATGGGCCCAACTCGGTCCACATCGACATGTCCACGTGTACGTATGATAAGCTGCAACTTTATTGGCTTTCCTCGCTGGGACTGACTGCTTTTGATTGATTACCATGCCGCAGCGGACGATTCAGGGGAGCAGGGCGAACTGGCGTTCCTACGTGTCGAGAACTCACTGTTGCGCAAGAAGATTAAGGAGCTCGAGCGAGTCGGACGTGGTGGTGACAAGCACAGCCTGTGAGTTGCGAGCTTCTTTGTGTTGTTTCTCTTTGGATATTCGCTTATCGGACCATGGAGCTATGATTTTCTTCTCATGGCATTCAGACGACTCGGCGTGGGCGATGGCGAGATCGAGCGCATTGACGCCCTCCTGAAGAAAGCAGAGGTGCGTACTGGGCGTTATGGATGATTCATTGAAAGCCGTGACGGTGATGATACGAAGTACAGCATTGACGATTGCTGCGATCTTTTTGCTCAGGAAGCGAAACTCGAGGCGATGAACTACGTCGCCAACACGTCTCGAGATAAGGTAGAGAGAGTCCCAGGCAGTTTATCCTGGACGTTTGACTTTGGAGAGAATGCGCTGGTTCAACACTCTGTTGTGTGTGTGCTGATAGCTGGGGCAAGATGTGAAAGTGCTGCAGGCGATTCTGAAGAAGGTATGCTATTGACAAGAGTTGGAATCTCGGAGAAAGTTTGTGCTGAACGATTTCTTTTTTATTTGTTGTTGCTTCTAGGCGAAAGCAGAGCGCAACTCGTTCAAGAAGAAGATCAAAGGCACAGAGGAGAAGCTCCAGCATGAGCGCAAGAAGATCGAGCAGGTCAGTCTTTCTCCCATATTATACAGCTAATTATTTATTGAATTATGTATACTATCGCTTGTACCCACAGGAAGAAGTGCGATTCCAAGTGGACCGTGAGATCTTCGCCAAGATCCTGAAGGTGAAGGCAATGGCTCTTGTTTATAGATGTCTGAAGCGCTAACCAGTAGTAACCTTGTCGAGCCATTCGCGCAGGATGACCGCGACTCGTACAAGTACGAGGTGAACCTGCTCGTGCAGAAAATGACGGAGCTCCAGAAGGAGAAGCACGAGCTCTTCCTGTGGGCGAAAGAGCAGCAGGAGCGCCATCTGCAGGAGATCCGTAAGCTCACGCGCGCGCTGGGCCGCACGCGGAAGGTCGTGGACGAGCAGGTAATGGAAGCCAGTAATCACGGAGTTGGTTGTTCTATGGGGTTGTCTGTATTCATTTTGTGTGGATCTTGTGGGTGCCTGTTTACACACTTCAGAAAGCCAAGGGCGTGGACGTCCTCAACGAGGTCTATTGCATCCAAGCTGGCGTCTTGCCGAGTGCTGAGCGAGAGCGGGTGTCCAGTGCCTAAGTTGGCAGTAGGCTCAAGTGCCTAGATCCATAGAAGACCACTGTTGGTGGAGGCTTGGAAATACTGGAGTTACTCGAGCGGGTTGTAGATGATGCGCTGCAGTGCGCCGCGCTGCTCTGTGACCTGAATAACCATCTTGAGGTCCATGATATCGCCCTCGCGGCCCTTGAACGAAGCGATGAGCAGGCCGCAGTTGGTGAATTGGCTCGGCTCGATGCCCGCGATGTTGATATCGCTCGCCTGCATGAGCAAAGAAGCTCAGTGCTAATGCCTTTATATACTCACCACATGAAGAAAGCGGGAACGCACCGTGAATTGAAAGTGGTTCTCGCCCTCTGCGTAGTCTGTTGCCTCGACCTGGCCAAGCTGTGCTCACACAGAAAACAGTCAACCGAGCCCTGGTTAAGGAGGCCAAAAATGTGCACCACATGACTGGTAATTACGCAACAGCAACAACACGATGGGAAGGATATTAATGATGTGTCGCTTGGCCACCGAGTCCACTAGGTACTGCAGTCGTCATACACACATAGCAGCACATCCACAGTCACTAGCGTGAGTCACATGCAATGCCCAACCAATGCGAAGAGCTACAGACAAGAGCGCACCTCAATGTCCCAGACGCCATCCACGACCGGCTTGTTCAGGTGGAAGTCCACCTCGAGGTTGAGTTCGTCCGTGAGCGCCGCTGGATTGGGCGAAATGTCCACTGCTGTCACGTCCACGACCGGCAGCGAGCGCAGGAACTGCTCGCCATCCGCCATCTTGCTCTCGCTCATTTTGCTTTGTTTCTTGGCTCGCGTCGTTTTGAGGGTAGTACAGTCGGTCTCGTATACAGTGACAGCGTTTATAAGAGTTGAGGCACAAAATGGTAGTGTCAGATATAAGAGCAGCTCGTGTTCTCGCTTTGTTTAACGTAATTCGAACCTCGCCAGTCTCTTGCTGTTATCATTTCCACATTCTGCGTGTCTCATGTGCACCAACCATCATCTATTCCTTCACGCGCTCCAGCTCTTCCTTTTCTGTCTTGAGCGCCTCGCTCCCAATCTCCATCGCCACTGGCTCATTGCTTCCATTGCTGATGGGGGACAAGACATCGCGTTTCGAGTCTTCAACGCCATTCTGCTCGCCCTCCTGCTTGACTTTGCCTGCCACGGGCTTGATTTTCCGGTCCTTGAGCTCCTTGCGCTTCAAGAAGTCAAAGCCGCGCGAGGCGTTGCGCGCCAGGAAGACATGGCTCTGCGCCGCCCACAGGAGCTCGCGGGGTGCGGGTCCTGTACGCACGAGCGACTTGCCGCCCGTGTCGCCAAAGCCGCAGAGCTGGCTCGTGAGCGAGAGCCGACGTGCCGTGAACTTTTGCTGAAGCTTCTCCTGCTTGGCCACGCGTTTGAGGCGTTGCAGCTGCTCCTTTTTCGTGAGCTTCTTCTCAGGCTCGTCCAGGCTCTGGTTGATCTTCTCGGGCGCCATCGTGCCGCGGCAGTTCTTCGACTTGCAGTGGCACTTCCACTCCATGGCCTGCTTGGTGTGGAATTGGTAGTCGTACGACAGCTCCTCGCCCGCACGGATGTCCGTGAGCGCCGTGATCGCGATGCGGTTCACGCCCTTGACGCTCCACTTGAGCAGGTGGCAGTTCGGGTCGCACGCGTGGTTGATATAGCGCGACACGCTGCCTTTGAAGCGCGCATCAATGTACACGCCGTGGCTGAGCTCCATCACATACATGTTCTTGTCCTCGGGCGTGTTCTTGGCGTGGTCCTGGAGCCGGCGTTCCTTCTCCTCTTCGTTGATCACTTCACCAACGTATTCGATGACCAGCTGGCCAGCCTTGACGTCCTGAAGCAGGCGCAGGCCCCAGCCTTTCTCCTGCGTGTGGAACTTCTCAAAGCTCGGGTAGACCTTCTGGTGCAGCGCGCGGTTGCCGCAGCCTTCGCCGAGTGAGCAATTGGACTCCTTGTTGAGCTTGGTGAACTTCATGCCGGGCGTTGGCGCCGGCCCAAAGCACTCGGTGAAGCTCAAGCGGTTGATGCAGTCGTCGCTGCACTGGAACTTGCACACGCACATGGGCGAGTCCTCGAGCGACTCGGTCGGCGGCGGCTGCTTAAATGTGTAGATGTTGCGCAGGACTTTGCGGTACGGTGACGCCGTCTGCCGCACGTCCTCGACGAGGTTGAGCAGCAGGCGAAAGTGGTGGCAGTCGTCCTTGTTCGACGCGTCCGGTTCAGCCTTGGGCACGTAGAGCAGCGGCAAACGCAGGTTAAAGTCCACGGTGATCGTCTCCATGGTAGTGTCGTTATAGTAGAACGACGGGATCTTGGGAAGCTGCTCGTGCGGATGCTTGGAGCAGAGCGTCGCAACCGAGTTGTACCGCGCGCTGGGCGGTATGCAATGCGGGTGGTACGACTCGGGGCACTGTATACAGCACATGAGGTCTGAGCCTTTCTTCATGTCCTCGCACACGGCGCACACGTGGCGCGAGCACCGGAATGGTGCGTTAAACTCGAGCAGCTCGTCGTCGTTGGCACCGGTGCTGCCGTCCTTGGCGCGCTTGAAGCGCCGCGAAAGCTTGCTCGAGTTGATGCAGCTCTGGTGGTAGAACTTGCCGCACGAGGGCGCGCCGCAGCGGAACACGCCGCCTTTCTCGCCAATTGTGCCATTGCGACCACACATGAAGCACTTTTGCTCGTTCGTGCGACACTGTTCGCATAACCATTGCCCCCCTTCAGGCGCGGACTCAAGTCCCAGGCACGAGAAGTGGTACGACGAGAGGCACCCGCCGTCGCAGAGGATCATGTCCGAGAGCTCCTCGTCCTCGATCTGCCCACAGGCCGCGCAGAGGTCCACAGGCACCTCATCAGTCTTCTTCTTCTTGGCCGGCGTGCTCACGGGTCTCCGCGGAGCCGCGTCGTTCAGCACTCGCTTGGTGGTCTTGCGACCGGACCGCGTGGCACCACCCGAGACGAAAGTTGGCTCCATCTCGAAGTCGGCGTCTGCTGCCGTGATTGCCTTCTTTTCGTTTTCCGCGGCTTCTTCTGCGACGGTGCGGCCGCGCTTGCGCTTCACGAGACGCTCGGCGTGCTCGGCCCAGGCCTCCGCGGCGTTCGTGCCGCGTGGGGCAATGCGCGTGCGTGTGGCCAGCGAGATGATTTCGTCCGAGGACTTGTTCCAGCCGAGAAAATGCACTTTCACGCCCGCATCCAGACGGCCCTCGACCTTCGCGGGCAGCCACATGCGCGTCTGCGGGCAGAAGACGTCGACCGAGTCGCCGGCTTTCAGCTGCTCATAGACCGCAGGGTCTACGGGCTTCAAGACAGTCTCGGCGTTGCTCTCGCTCTCGCTCTCGGCGTCACCGTCGCTCTCGTCGCCACTCGCGCTCTCCTGCACGGTCTCCATGTCGACGTCTCCATCGGTCATGTGTGTCAATACGGCGGCGCCATTGGTCGCTGGCTGTGCGCCGTTGACGTGCGCCTTCTTCGCAGGCGAGACCATGGCTGAGAGAGAATGTCTGTCTGTCTACCTGTGAGGGTGTCTGTGGGGCTGTCTCTGTGGACTGATGCTGCGTGGAGGAGGCTCGTACTGAGGAGCTCTTCGCGTCGTGTCGTCTCGAGCGCTTCCCCCCTTGACCAGTGCAAAGTGCGCGCCATTTTTGGCTCGCCCTTAACCTCCACCTAGGGTTAACCACCGAAAAGTCCTTAACGCCCGTTAACATTCTTTCACAAATTTTATCACTTTTACAGGCTACATAAACATTCACAGCTAGTTGAAGTGACAGTGCAGCATTTTAATTTGAAATTTGTATCTACAGATGGCGTGCAGCTTCCAACAGTGATTTCACAGTATTCGCTTAGTCAAATTATTTATTGTAAGAGGTACGGATAAGATCCTCATTTGAGGCAAGATCAACCGCAGCCAGCGCTCATGTATATATCAATGGCGCAAGCTGACAGGGTGGAGATGATGAGGATGGTTCTGGATGAAGCATGTGAGCCTGCGGCCCAGTCGCAGCACCTTGCCTGTTGTGCCGAACTCACCAAACTCATATTTTAGTGTAACCTACGTAACATTATGTGGACAACTTTACTTATTCGAAATACTATACAGTGACTGCTTTATTACAAGACCTATTGGTCCCTTTTTGTTTTTGGCGATTTTTGCCATGTGACTGGCGGCTTTGATGCCCAGGACGAGGGTGCTGTATGAGAGTCCTGCTCAAAGCGAATGCTGTCAGTCTGAAAGCCTTTCGATGCATTCATACGAGTGCTAATACGTAACAGCAGAGTAATACATACTCACATGCTCAGATATTATTCAGAGTGGCGCTTTTGAACGGCTCCCATTCGCTCATCACCTTCGTCACCAGTACGAGGCTCTCCATAGGTCCCAGGGGAGATCGCGTCGTGCGCACTCATTTTTTCTCTCTAATGCACCACATAAATTGTAATCGATGCTCAAAACTACTAAGCATTGCATAGCTCTACTCTATTGTGCCAACAGCCAATGCATACCGATGAATAAAATATTTTTTTCAACAGCCTCATGCTCGTTTGGAAATGCGCGCCGCGCTGCCGAGGCAAGGCATGCTGATCCGCCGGGGATCTCCAGAAGCGGATTAGACCGAATGAGCCCCGAACTGCTGCGTTGTATGGAAAGCTCTCGTCATGTATTTTGGGCTGCTGAGAACATTCAAGTTTTCCCTAATGGTGCGTCTCTGAAATGTGAAGCTGCATCACCTTTGGTGCTTCATCATGACCGTCACTGGCTCGATCGAAAGAGCAGGAGATTGGCTCGCGAGCGGCGAGCGCAATAAATTAAAAAAAAATACGTGTACGGCATAGCTGACATCACGAGAGCCATGCTCTTGTTGCCAAGGACGTGCTTATCGTTCCTGATATCACTTGAAATTTTTTCTTGGCGTTCATGCCCGTTGCATGAGAAGCGAAAGAGGAGAAGCGAAAGCGCGATGTCATAAAAGTGGAATCGGTTGGTTAGCTCTTCATGGCTCACTTCATGGCCGCGCGGATCGCCAACCGCTCAGTCCGATTGCTAGAGGAGGTCTATGAGGAGTCTGTGAGCACATGTAGACCCTCATAGTGGCCACAGGGGTCTTGTAGAGCGCCTTGGCGCCAACTCCCATGTCATTCTTTTCGATGGCTTGCACGCTTGTTTTCGACTTCGCCCACCCTTGCTTGTGAAAAATGTTGGCTCTCCCTAGCTCCGTTCTGCGCCTCTGCGCCCGCTGATTGGCGGAATCTAAGGGATAGGGCTTATTTGGACATAGTTTTCATATCTATCCGACTCTGCAGTATATTATATGTATATTACATATTATAGATTTTGTGCCGTCAATATTTACATGAACATATTCATAAAATACCTAATCACAATATATTATTCACGTAAACTACACTATTAAATCGAACCTACGCGGATATATTTAAAAAAAGAAAAAAGGAGGGATGATCCTTTTCACCTTCCCGCGCAAAACCAAACAACAACCAAGGGGGGCGCCCTCCTTGCGGGGGACTCCGAGAAAAAAATCCCCTCTGCGAAGAGCTACCCAAGCGCGGCCTCTGTCGCCCACAGTCAAGAAAACGCCACTTCGAGTCCACAGCTCCTCTCTCTCTCTCTATCTCTCTCCTCCCGCAGAAGGCCTCCCTCCCCACCAGTCACCATGGCCGAAGAAACCAAGTCCACGACCGCCAGCCCGGCCAAGACCGCGACGCCCGCGGCCGCCACACCCGTCAAGGTCGACACCGCCGCCGCGCCTGCCACGGACGCCAAGCCGGCCGCCGACGCTGCCACTAAGCGCTCCCCAGCCAAGCGTCAGGCCAAGACCGCGGCCGCCGCTGCCGCCAAGAAGGCTGTCGCCGCGCCTGCGGCCGCCGCCCCCAAGGCCAAAAAGGCCGCTGCCAAGCCAGCCGCCGCTGCTGTCGCCGGCGAGAGCGGCCCGTCGTACTTTGACCTGATCGTCGAGGCCATCGCCACGCTCAAGGAGCGCAACGGCTCGTCCCGCCAGGCGATTAACAAGTACGTCGCCGCCAAGAAGCCCAACTTTCTCAACCACTTTTTCAACAAGTCGCTCCGCACCGCGGTCGACTTGGGCAAGCTCGTGCAGGTCAAGGGCTCGTACAAGCTCGCGCCGGCGCTCAAGAAGCCAGCCGCCAAGAAGGTCAAGTCCGCCAAGGTTTCCGCCAAGGCCGCCACCACGGTCAAGAAGGTCGCCAAGGTGGTCAAGAAGGCTGCTGCCACTGCCAAGAAGGCCGCTGCCACCAAGACCACAGCCACCAAGAAGGTCGCGTCCAAGAAGGCGCCGACCAAGAAGGTCGCCAAGGTCGTCAAGAAGACCGTCAAGCCTACCGCCAAGGCCACCAAGCTGGCCAAGCCTGTCGCTTCCAAGAAGGCTACTGCCAAGACCACCAAGAAGGTCGTCGTGAAGAAGTCCACCAATGCTGTCCCCAAGAAGAGGTAAGCGGCTTGCCCATCCTGTGGTCTCGCGCCCCTCGCCCTGTTAAGCCAATGAGCGAGCTGGTGCGAGCTGCAGACAATGGAGCAGCCCGCGCGCTTCTTCCATGGTCATCCCAACAAAAACAACTCTCTCAAGGTCGGTGTTTACGTGGATGTACCAGTGCCAGCTCTTCGTTGCCGAAGGCTGCACATCTTTCCTCGGTGTTTTTTAACACCACCCTTCGCACGACGAAATTCTTGACCGTGGGCGACCTGCAATGCCCTCACATGATGTGTCGTGATGACCGTGACTTGCTTTCTTTGCTGCAGGGTGGTCGCGCTCCAGACTCGAGAGAGCAAGTAAGTGAGAGCCATGTGTATGGATTTAAATATACATGCTTGTATGGACTCAAACTGTATCTTCTTCCTTGTCGTGTCGTTAGCGTGTCTGTGGGCAGAAGAGGAGAAGGAAGAGTAGTGCGATGGAGACGGCGAGTGTCCCACACGTGAGCATCGGTCTGTGAGCTCCTCCACAATGCAACGTAGCAGACGCAACAGCGAGAGCCATGGCTGATGGCCTCGCAGGTGAGCTGAAGGATCCGCTTCGTGTGCGTCTGGTCACCGTGGAAGGCGCGCGCAAGCGTGCGCAGGCGTGGGCTATTTGGAGACACAGGATCCGCCGTGCTTCTCGCGGGACGATGTCGTGAATCAATGCGACGATGTGCCCGTGAGCAAAATGAGCATATTCAGCAGCGGCTTTTGAGTGACAAGCATGGCCAGTTGGTGGCAGTTATGGGTATTTTTGGGCTATTGCCGCGGTCGTGGAATGCTCTCTCTCGTCATCGCATCACTATGGTGGGCACATGAAGAAGCCCTGCATGCCGAAGACACGCATGGCTGGTGGCTCGTAGCATCCCGCTTCCAAGCTCAAGGCCAGCAGCCTTCAAGTTCATTCCCAAACCTGCCCAGTCCTGGTCGAGCTCCTCAGGTCTTCTAGAGCCTCACCATGCAGCTTGCTCAGCTCCTGATGACGCTTGGTCTCGTGGCCACAGCCTCTATAGTGCAGCCAGTGAGCGGCCGAGGCCTCATGGGCGCGCTGCCGTGGCAGCAGCAACAACAACGACCAACGGCCCAGCGCCACCTCGCAGCGGAAAACATCCCGGGCATCCTGGCCATCGACAACGTAACCGCGGGCTGCAACAGCAGCCTGGCGTACCCGGCGCCGTTCACGCGCACCAACTTCTCGGTTGAGCCTACCACCGGTTCGATGGCGACGCTACACTTTGCGTACTTCAACCTGCCGCCCGACGACTACGTAGTCGTGCACGCGACCGACATGACCGCGTCGTTGGGCGTGAACCAGACCAAGTCGTTCACGTACCGCGGCGACGAGATGCACACGGCGTTCTTCGCCGGCACGCTGCACACGGGCACGGTCACGGTTGAGCTCGTAACGGGCAAGGCGGCCGAGCCGTCCACGCCCATGTTCTGCAAGGGCTTCGTAGCTGACAAGCTCCACTACGTGGGCCGCACCGAGAGCCTCGCCGCGGCCCGCGAAGAGGTATGCGGCGCCGACAATTCGCAGGAGGCCGCGTGCTTCAACAGCGAGAAGGGCAAGGTGAAGGCTAGCGGTGCAGTCATCCGGCTGCTCATCCACAAGGACACGGGCAGCTTCTTCTGCACGGGCTGGCTCGTGGGCTGCGAGGGCCACGCGATCACCAACAACCACTGTATCTCGACGCAGGCGCACGCGAGCTCGACCGAGTTCGAGTTCAAGGCCAGGGGCGCGTCGTGTTCGACCGACTGTGAGACGCCGCTGGGCTGCCCAGGCGACATCCGCGCGCGCTCGTCCACGCTCGTCGTGACCAGCACGGAGCTCGACTACGCGCTCGTCAAGCTCGACATCAACCTGTCGCTCGAGTACGGCTACCTCACGATGCGCGAGAGTGGCGCGCGCCTGAACGACGAGATCTACATCCCGCAGCACCCGAGTGGCTGGGGCATGCGCATTGCGGCCAAGGATGACAACGGCATTGGCGCCGTCACGTCGCTCACCATGGGCGGCTGCGCGGTGGACCAGGTCGCGTACAACCTCGACACGCGAGCGGGCTCGTCGGGCTCACCCGTGATCGCCGCGAGCGACAACACGGTCGTGGGCCTCCACCACTGTGGCGGGTGCCCCAACACGGCCATCAACAGCAACAAGATCGTCGCGGATCTGCGCGCGCGCAACCTGCTGCCCAAGTGCGCCTCGGACCAAGACCCGATTCCGGTGCTGACCCCGGATCCGGCCATGACCCCCAAGCCGTCGACCGCGGTGCCGACCCCAGCTCCCACGCCAGCACCAACGCCAGCGCCCGCGGCTGCTCCGACGCTGAGTCTGCAGACCAAGGTCGACGGCACGATCTTTGCCACGGGCACGACCACGTCCGTGGACTACATTGACTTTGTCGTGGCCGCGGACGGCGACGTTGAGCTGGACGTGCTCTCCATGGAGGAGCCAGCGGCAGACTCATCCACGCCCACGCCCGCTGGCACCACATTCACGGACGTGAATGGCGACTGCAACGCCGCGTACCTTGACTCGAAGATCGTGCTCTTCCGTCTGGGCTCGAACGGCGGCCAGGTGACCCAGCAGGATGTGCTCGCAATCAACTCGGCCGCACCCGCGGGCTACGGCGCGAAGGATGGCTCGATCAGCCAGCTCGACGCGTACATGTACGTGCCGCTGACGAAAGGCAGTTACCGTCTCGCTATCGGCACGTCGTCCATGTCCAAGGCTGATGCAGTGGCCAAGATCAACGGCGCCGCCCGTTTGCCACGCGTCTGCGGCTCGAAAGTGTCCAACTACGGGAACTACCGTGTCACGATCTCATCCACGGTTGCGGTGACAGTGACGTCGCCTCCGAACAGCTACATTGGCTCACAGTGCTCGGTCGCAAGTCCCATCGTGATGCCCTATGCGTCGTGCTCGTATCACAAGGAATCTGCACTCTCGACCGCCGTGACTGTGGACGGCACCATCGTGCGCCAGGCCGGGGCCGTGAGCGCCGACAGGATCCCATTCTCCGTCGACAACTTCGGCCGCGTGTCCATCGAAGTGTCCTCGTATGGAACCCGTGACGGCATCGTGTACTTGGACGTCAACGGCCAGTGCACGAGCACGTACATCGACCCCGTGGCGTACCTGTTCCGAGCGACCAACGGCCAGAATCTCACGGCCACCGACCTGATCATCGCCGCGGACGATGATGCCAACTTTGCGCAGCGCACGGGGCGCCACTCGATCAGCTTCCGCGACCCATTCGTCTCGCTGGCGCTGCCTGCGGGCAGCTACGTGCTCGTGGTCGGGCGCTACCCGTTGAGCGTCGACGAGGCAATTGCCGGCGCGAGCAGAACATCCGTGGATAAGTTCACGCCCGAATCGTGCGGCGCCGTGGGCTCCCAGGGACACTATCTAGTCACCTTTGGCTCGGCCAGGCCGCTCGCGTCCATGACGTCGCCCAAGACGTTCGCGGGCAACAAGTGCGCGCCAAGTGACCCCAAGACCACCGTGAGCATCTGTCCACCCAAGTGACCACCACCAGCCACCAATCCAACTTCAACTGACCATCACTCAGTACCCAAGAGCTCAGCACCACCAACCAGCCAATCAATCCGTCGATGTAAGTAAGTAGCCATTCATTCCCATAAGTAGCCATTGCATGCTATATTGATTTCATTTCACTTAAGTACACACGCACCTTCATCACTTCTTGGCTCTCTTTCTCCTCAGCGCCTCTATTAAATATACAATCACATGCACACACATTCCCCATTATCAGTCGCTCGTGCGGTGCGTGAGCGGCAGGTGGGTCACGCGATTGGTGCACTCGGCCTCCATGAGGTCGCCCTTCATCACGTCGAGCTGCGTGAGGCTGCAGTGTGCGATGGGCGCGCCCAGCTGGATCACCTCCTTGGCCACACCATAGCACTGCGCGACGCAGAACTGCACGAAGCTCGCGTGACACACGATGATCTTGAACGTGTCGCCCATCGGGCGCGCGAGGGGTGCCTGTCGCCCGCCGCCTCCTCCTCTGCGCCGCTGAAACTCTCTTGAGTTGTCCCCACCCCACCGGCATACGTACTCGAACGCCATCTTGTGCATCGCATCACGGTACTCCTGACGGTGTTCCGTGGCCACGGACTTTGGAGCGCCCTCTTCTAGGAAGCTGCACTCGAACTTGTTCTTGAGCCAGGGCATCGCGGCCTCAATTTTGGCTGCGGTCTCGACGGTGCGCCGCAGTCCACCGTAGATGAGCGTCGTGTTGTGTTCATTCGCCGTGCGGTCAGCCTTCAGCTGCGCACTGAGGAACGCGGCTGTCTGCTCGGCCTGCTCGAGGCCGCGGCTCGTGAGCTTCTTCTCGCGATCACACACGCGGAAGTGCATGTTCTCCGTCTCGCCGTGGCGCACGAAGATCAGGTGCACGACGCCGTAGCTGCGGTCCGGGACGTTCTTACCGCTGCTGCTGTGGCTCTCCTCGCTGCTGCTCTGCGGATGAGATCCAGATCTCTGGCGCAACATGGCACGTGGAAAGAAGACGGTCTCGAGCGAGCTCTCGGCCGACGCGAGGAAGAAGAAGGGCGAGAGCGCCGGGCGACTCATGGACTTGTGCAGCACGCGGCCGTCCACGGGGGACATGGCCGCGAGCTGGATAGCCCACCACCACATGAAAAGGTCGCTCTTGGTCGCGAAGCGTAGCACGCAGCGCTTAGGCTGGCCCTGGAACAGGTGCTTGATTTCGAGCGAGAAGTGGTCGCCGACGTCGAGCAGCTCGAGCTCGCACTTGGCCACGGGCACGAGCTTGCGCTTCTTATCAACGCTCTTCTCGCGCCACTTGCGCAACAGCACGACGCCGTGGTAGAGCTCGGCCCAGCATGTGCGCCACATTGGGATACCCAATTGCACCTTGCGGTATTCGACGACGCCGCACATGAGGAACTCGTCGCGGCCTTTGATCCGATGCACGGCGTAGTCGCGCTCCGAGACCGGCCGGCGCGACAGGTCCTCGGAGAAGTAGAGCTCCACCTCGTCGATCGTGAACCGCCGCGCGGAGCTCGTCGGCAGCACGGGCCGCGCCGCCGCGGGCGTTGGGTAATACGTGTCCACCTGCGAGTGCCACTCGGGCTCGTCCGAGAAGTGCACCTGCGGCCGCCTGGGCGACGCGCGCCGGTGCAGTGGCGGCTGCGACTGGCGACGCTGCGGCTTGGGGATGCTTCGTAGGGCATCATGAGCGCGCTCTTCTCCGCTCAGCGGCGCCATTGGACCTCCTGAGCTGCTCTAGTGCTGCGCTGGCGACTTGCTTTCTGTGGTGGAGCTCTTCGATTCTCTCTCTCTCATTCTGTCGTTCTTCGTCATTTACATCCCGAACTTTCCAGTTTCAGTTATATAACCGTTTTTTACATTTGATTGGGATGAATTTATTTGCATGACTCACTTTTTTAATATAGGATTACAGTCACATAGCTTTATAAGGGTACGTTTCGGGCAACTTTTCCGACGTTGCCTTTACACAAATTCCGGTATAAAGACAAAATTTCAAAAGTAAACATTTCAAAAGTGATAAAATTAACCTACAATTTGATTTTTACCGGCTAAAATTATATATATATCATTTGGCTGAATTGGTCCTTATAAAATTTGCTTTGTATAAATTTTGGTTGAACTTTTCCTCGGTTTAGATGTCCTTATTCCCTTATAGGAAACCACCATTCAAAAACCTATATTATTTTTGGGGACCCCTAAATTTGAGCACTTCTACGAAAAAAATCCCGATATAGAGGTTTTAATATAGAGGTGTGACTGTAGTTGTTTTTGATTTCCGAAGCCATCCAAGGCGGTGTATCTTTCAAAGTAAGATACGGACTGACTTTTTTTTTTCTCAGTGGGATGTTTTCTACCAAAGCTGGCGTTGGCTGCTCATCTGAAACACGCCGCACGCGTTTCGTTTAATCAACCACCCAGCCTTGTCTCCTGCCAGTGTGCGTGTTATAGCTAGCTACTCTTGACCTTGTACCCTGCACAGTGTCATCCTCAGCTAGTCGGCCTTGCAAACCTGCACGGCGCGGTTGTCAAACAGGAGAGCTTCTGATTTGTCACGTTGATCCCAAATTTTAATATCAGCTGCGGATAGGTTCAGAATTCACTGGCGCCAACAGCTCCACTAAAAAAAAGATCCGACGCAATTTGCTGCTGCTAACTGTTGGCTGGTTGGCTATCGGTCGCTTGGCCTGTGAGGAACTCGGGCTTTTGTGTTTTCTTTTATCTCAGTTTGAGCCACGACGGCTTCTTGCCGGTCGCCTTGCCAGCCGCGGCTGCCGTCTTCGGCGCCGCAACGTCGTCGTTTGACTCGCTCTTGGCTTCTCTGGTCGCCGGCGGGGCTTCTAATGCCACAGGCTTTGGGTATTCCACCTTCGCGGTGCTCTCTTCACTCTCCTTCGACTCGGCGAACTCGTCAGCGACCTGATTTCATGATGTAAACCAGCCAGATAAACCGTTGAAAATGGCTCGACAGAGTTTAAAAATGAAAAAAAAATGATAAACAAACGTACCAGATCGTCACGCAGGTAGAACCCAGCGGAGGCAAACTCTGTCGGTGGCAGCGCATCAACCCACGAAAGGTATGCGTGCGCCGCCGGCACGAGGTTGAGATCTGCAAGCGTCTTGTCCGGACTGAGCTTTTGCATCGGGGGCGTGACGTACAAGTAGAAGTCGTGGGTTGAGAACGCACTTTTGAGACTCTCCTTCACGTGGTCAATCACCGCTTGGATTGTCTCGTTCGGGTGGAAAGCAGCCTGCAGCACAACTATATAGGGCATAATACAACATCAGAGCCACCAACATACACGGTCTCTCTGTAGGCTCAAGGACGAACCTCGGTCTGGGAACTGGACGCGAATGAGCGTGGTCTGAAAAATCTTCTTCTTCTTGAGCTCGTCGAGCTCGCGCATCGCTTGCGTTCGGAAGTTCTACACCAACAAGGCAGACAGTCAGTGCAAATCCCCCAAACACACATATACAAAACTGATAAAGCATGAGCCATCTCACCTTTGACTTTTCAAACTCGGCGCGCTTTGCCCGCAGCGTTGAGATCAGTATCCGCGAGTCACTCGGGTGGTCGTCCACCATCTCAACATCGTCAGAGCTGAAGGCAACAGAAGATGACACTGCTGGTGTTGGACGCCCCGGGAGCGTGACGAGCGTGTTCCTTGGTGGTTTTTCGTCTCCGAGGAGCTGCTCCTGTTTGTTCTTGAGGTTGTCCACGAGCACCTCCGTCACGCTTGGGCCACGAGGCTGCGCCAGCATGCGCGTGATCTGGGACTTGTACACGTCAAAGTCTGCGTCAACGGCCTGGGGGACGACGACCACCGGCCTCGTCGCGGACTCGATGTTCAAATCATCGGCTTCAACATGTAAAAGGCGAAGGCCTTCTTCAAGCTGCGATTTTGCATCCACAGCCGAGCTGAGGACGAGACATTGGGTCTCCGGGTCCAGCGCAAAGCCAGTCGAAGTGAGGAACTCGATGCCACCCTTGAGGTTGCCCACGGATCGTTGGAACGCAGGGTTTGACACGCGGATTGAGCGCATCTTTTCGTTTTCTACAAACATGCAACACGAGCTTGTAAAAAACGAATAAAAGCCAATTTCTCTGAACAATGCGGTCGACGGACCTGGGTACGACAGAATGTTGGTGACGATCTTCATCAGAGTCGCAATCGCTCCTTTCGCAGTTGCGTCAAAAGTGTTGTCGCGCAGCAGCTGCAGCGACTTGTAGCTGCTCAGCTTCCGAGACTCGACAGGTCGGTCAAACGCTTGCTCTTGACGAGCCATAGGTTCGACACCAACCTCTTTCATCTCTACATCCTCCCTCGCAGCAGGGACTGGGGCTGTTGGCGAAGTAGACTGCACGACAGCCTTTGGCTCTGGCATTGCTGCCACCACAGGCTTCGACGCCGTTGGTGTTGGCACAGCAGAGACGCTGCTGCTTGATGCGACTGGAACAGGTCGTGGTAGTGTCTGCTGCTGCGCAATACCTTGGAGTGACTGAGCTCCGTCCTTGCTTTGAGACGCCTGGACGCGGAAAATCGCCGACCCGCTCACAATCCCCAGCTCTACACGGCACACAATAGACACGTTTGATGACCATGAGCTTCTCCACACTACACTATACACCCCATACCGCTGATATACAGTACAATCTCACCTTTTAAAGTGGTGCTGGCAAACGCATCAGCAGTGATCTCTCGCTGCAGGAAGCTCAACGAGAACTGTCAACATCAAATCAACCCATGCACAACAGCAGCGATTAGATCAGCACCTACAAAGCCCCACACACGAGCAGCACAGCAAGAAAAAGTCACCTCGTACGCCGTCGGCACGATCGTGAAGGACGCCAGGATGCTTTCAATGCTCGCATCGCTCGTGAAAGCCGACTGCACACGCTTGCCGTCCGCCAGCTGTACACACACGCGCACCTGCTGCGCTGGCGCGTCCACGGCGGCTCCCTGCAGCTGCTGCAGCTCCAGCGACGCGTTATTGGACACGCCCGTAAGACGAAACGGGAGTGACAGGTCTACAGGCTTCTTGCGGTGCAGTAGCTGAAGCTGCGCCGTGTCGGAGAGCTTGAACTGCCCACGCGCGTCCTCCAGGACCTGGAACTGTCGCGGCGTGTACAGAGAGAGAAAGAGAGAGAGAGAGAGAGCGTGTGAGAGTGTATAGTATAGGAAGATTACAGCGAGAGCGTGTATGTGTGTGTAGGCACCATGGTGGTGCCGGGCGTCACGCGCACGCGCTTGGACTGGCCATTGAACTCGATGTTCAGCGCCATCTTACTTCTCTTTTCTTGCTTCGCTTTTTGATGTAAGCTCGTCGATACTCCTATATATGCTATTGGATAGGTTATGATATCCATATTGTGGATATCACAACAGGTGTCAAAAGTAAGCACTTGGCCGTATATGCTATTTAGTAGGTTTACGTGAACAAGAAAATGGCTCAAACCATTTTCACAGCTCTTTTCATGTAGACACGCACATCATTCATTCGTTCATCACGGTCTCGGAAAAGCCAAGTGACTGTTATAGAGCTGCTGCATCCGCTGGGCAAAGTGAAGGCAACGGAGATCATGAAGCAGACTGAGTGGTGGGGTTCACAGCCTAGCCCTTGCTCGAGTCACCGGCCTGCTGTCCTACTGTCGGTAGTGGTAGCGCAGGTACGGCAGCTCAATGTCCTCGCCGTCGACGTCCATGGCGCAGACCTCGAGGATGAGGTACTTGAGCTTCGCGTCAATCGGCTTCTTCGTCACGGTCTCCACCAGCTCCGAGATCTTCATGGCCATGCGTTCCTTCGAGCGCGACTTTTGCGAGTACATGGCGTACAAGATCGTGACGCCGTACGAGAGCATTGAAATCTCGGCCTCGTACTCCTTCTCAAAGTACGCCAGGAACTCCTTGAGCGTGATGTCGCCCGTCGTGACCTCGAGCCGGTCCCACGCGGTCCATTTGTACTCCTCGCCGTGCAGCATTGTTTTGGTCGCTTTTGGCTCGATCGGCTCGGAGAACGTGAACAGCGGCAGCGCCAGGTTCACAAACCCGTTCTTGTAGTGGTCCAGCGGCTTGTTCTGGAACACCTTGAGGAACTCAAAGCACACAAGGCCCGTGACGAGCGCGGTCGTGGTCGCGATCGCCGGGATGATCTTGCCGGCGATGAAGCGCGACTTGTGCATGTCGGCCTCCTGAATCTTGTACGAGCGCGCACGAAGGTTCGACGTCGCGACGATCACTTCCATGTGCGCGTCGTCGTCCTTGTCAAACTCGATCGGCTCCATGCGATAGCCAGCGAGACTGACCGCCGCAGGGAGCACGCCGAGGATGTGTTCGGCTTGAGCGTCTGGGTTGTCGAGGCGTTGCGCGTTCGATTCCTCCTTCATCTCGGCATCGGACGCCGCGATCTTGACGCCTTCGCGTGGGGCGAATGCAGGCACGTGGATGGCGGCGAGAGCCTTGAGGAAGCTGTCGCGGTCATGGTGGCCCTTGATCCCGTAGTTCTTGGCACGGCTGTTGGCCACAGCAACCACAAAGTCCAGGTGGACCGAGTCGTACGCGTCAAACGCGACCGCAGTCGGTGGACGCTTTGGTCCGGACCAGAACGGTGTGCCCGTCGTGGTGACTTGGTCCAGTGGGAAGTTGTGCAGCAGCTGCTTGATCTGGTTGCTGAAGAGCTCTTCAAATTTGAAACGTGCCCACGAGATGCAGTCCTCGAATGACGCAGGACGCTGGTCCACTAGCGACTGCTTGAGGCGCTCGAGCGTCTCGAGCTTCGTGTTCTGCTGGTCGTTCAGCTGCTTGATAAACTCGGGGCCCGAGAGGTACTGGTTCACATCCGATGGTGCCTGGAAGAACTCGCCTTCAAACCAGTCACGCGCCCACTGGAGCGTGTGCTCGATCGCATTCGGGAAGTTTTTGAGCGTGCAGATCGGGATACTCTTCTCAGGTGGATCACGAGACGCACCATAGTTCTCCGTCTTGTGTGGCACGACAATCTGCGTGTTGCCCTTCGTACCGAGTGTACCGGACTCAAACATTGGTAGACCGTAGAACAAGCAGCGCTGGTCCATGTACAGACGCGCCTCGACATTGTCCAGCGCCGTGCACACACCCGAGAGTGACTCGAAGAAGTCGTCGTTAAACTGGTCCTCTGACTCGCCACCGACGCGCGCGACGTACGACACGACGTTCACATCTGGGTTCATCTCCTTGATCGCGCGGCCCGCGACCGTCGACTTGGCCTGCTGCACATCCTTTGAGCGGAACAGGAACTGACGGTTCAGATTGGATTTCTCGATCGTGTCCATGTCCGTGATGTGAATCACGCTGTCCTTGCCCGTGGACACACCCATCATTGCCCAGTTCTTGAGCATCTCACAGCCAATCGCACCAGCGCCGACCAGGAACAGGCTCAAGTCCTGGATCTTCTCTTGCACCGCCTTGCCGAACACAACAACTTGACCGTCGTATCGGCTCCCAGTTGGTGCAAACTCAGCCGTGTTGTTGGAAAACACCGCTTCAGGGAGACACTCGACAGCGTCAAAGTAGAAGAACTGCTGGATCGGCGTGAACTTGCCGCTGCACGCCTTAAGCGCCTCCTGGCCAACGATGCCGCCGAGGAACGCCGCCATGGGCGAAATCACGCCCGAAGCGCCCAACGCCAGTGCTCGCACAATTTTCTTCGCCTCATCGGTCTCAATGTGGTCAATTGCAAAGTGTCCCGCACCCAAGGCCTCCTTGTTTAGACGCACAGCAATTTCGTAGACTTTGTCGGCATCGTCGATGGATCCTGGCGTTGGGTACTGGCCCTGGTGGCTCGCTCGGTAGACGTCCAGCGCCTGGAACGCAAAGTGGAGCAATTCAGGGCGGTTGAACTTGGCAAAATCGCTGATCAGGAACTCGCCTGGAGCCGCAAGCGCATCTGAGAGACTCTTGAACTTGACGGTCAGCGGCTGTTTCACCTGCGTGACGTAGCCGCCGGCAGACGGTGTGCCATTAGCAAAGCGAGCCGCGTCATCGTTATCAATCGGATCGAGCGTAAACGTGAATGGGCCTGTGACAGTCACTTTGCGCGCCTCGCATTCGTTCAGAAACGGGAAGCCCTTGATCTCGCGGAACGCCACAAAGTCGCCCGTCTCAAGCTGGTGGCGCGTGTCGTCACTCACCGTCACAATAGGCGGCGAGCTGTTGGAAATCGACGCCACCATGCAGTTCACGGGCTGCTCACCGTCGCGGTCCGAGACGAGGAATTCGTCGCCAAAGTCGCAGAACACCGAGCCAAATACGCCGCGCGCCTCGGTCGAGATGAACGCGATCGAGTGCACGTGGCAGATCGCGTTGATGCGCTTCGCTTCACTCAATGTCGAGTTGACCAGGACCACAGTCTAAGTTACAGACACATACATACAATTATTCCCAGTTAGCCCCTTGATATTCACACGCTTTAAAATAATCATATAGAGACGTACCCGGAACTGCGTCAAGAAGGTCTCAGCGATCTCGCCCGAGTGGTGGTGCACGTGCACGTACGGGTTGAGCTCGGCGAGCTTGGCGGCCGACACCTTGGCGCGCGGCTGGCCAATATCCTTCTCGGTCAAGTAGAACTGCGACGAGAGGTCCAACGCTGACGCGAGCGTGTCATCGTGTAGCGTGACGCTCTTGACGCCCGCGAGGATGATGTTCTTCGCGATCTCCACGCCGAGGCCGTTGAGTCCGATGAGGAGCACGTTCGCCGCGCCCATGCGCATCTGGGCCTCGTGGCCCATCACGTAGAGCTGGCGGCTGTAGAGCCCCTCGTCGATCTTGCCAGTGGTCGCGTCCACGTCCATCGCTTCGCTGTCTGTGACATTCACCAAAGTGCGCACACCATCAGCGGTCTCATTCACATCCCCGGCGGTCACGGCTTTCGCGCTCATATTGACTGACGACTAGTGGGTTGAACAATGGGAAAAATGCAATGCTCTCCGTTAGTACACACGTACAAGCGTCGCTCAAATGAACAGTGCTTCATATGCACAGTGAATAAAGAGGCGATGGGAAGAGCAACTGACCTTGTTAATAGCGCTGATTGGCACGTGTCGTGGTGAGGTTTCTGGTCGACGACGAGAGAAAGATACGTTGCGATCTACAAGCGGCGGCACAGGTTCATTTCAACACAACGGGACTGTTAGTGACCATGTCATGTGCAGCTAGAGGCTGCGATAAAGGCGCATATATGCACATAGAGGTCATTGTATAGTTACAGCAGCAGCATCACTAGCAAGAGGCGCATGAGCACGCACGTACCGCTTCTTTTCTGGTGCCTTCCTGCAAATTCGAGATTGTTGCCGCCTATGTTCACGGCAACCTTAAAAATCGCCATAAAGAGTGGAATATAGGTTTCAAAAGCGCTATACTTTGATCAAGATGAATTCGGACATGGGAGACATGGAGACATGATGATTCACACAGAAAAACGAGACAACCAAGAAGCCAAAGAAACCAACCCAAGCGTGCACATCAGAGTTCGCGCGAGAGGAAGCAGCCACCAGCAGCAGCAACGGCCATTCGACATGGCCAGGAAGAAAGGAGGTGAGCTCTTCCATTCGCATTCGCTTTTTGCTTGTAACACGAGAATCCAGAGCAAAGCATGGGCGTGACGATCGCTAATCCATCATTACTGCTACGCCGTGCAGGAGCACGCAAGATGCGC
Organism: Globisporangium paddicum; assembly: GCA_023334015.1. Classification (NCBI taxonomy): domain Eukaryota; phylum Oomycota; class Peronosporomycetes; order Pythiales; family Pythiaceae; genus Globisporangium; species Globisporangium paddicum. The sequence continues at coordinate 33,338 of JAASFV010000073.1, forward strand.
CAGGACGACGACGACGACTTTGACGACGCCGCGTCCATGGCATCCATTGAAACGGGACGTACGAATCTCTCGGACGACGCCGAGTTCTACGACACGTACACCAAGAGCGACGGCGAAGACGCTGCGGTGGATGAGGCGATCGAAGAGCTCACGGAGAAACGGTATGCATAACTTTTAATTGGTGACTGTGCATGCGTTATTTGAGTGGAAGCTAATCTGTGTATGTTGTCGTGTGCATGCTGTAGAACAACGACGCGTGTGGCTGCGCTTGAGAAGCTCAGCGGACACCTCTCGCAGTACCTGCCGCCCGACAGCATCACGGAAAGGTAAGCAGCACGGGCACATGTGGCAGTTTGCACAATACGCAATTAACCACAACGCTGTGTGCGTCTTATACGTAGCTTTGTGAGCAATGTCCTCGCGTGTCTCCGCAAGCCGTCGGACGACGAGGCGCTGCATGGCGCGCGCATCCTAGCGATCATGGCGCTCATCCAGGGTGGCGATGAAGAGCGATTCTTCCAGCGCACTAGCGCCGTCCTATCACCTCTGGCGAAGTCTTCGCGGAACCCAGCCGTGAAGGCAGCTGTATGTGGCTGTTGATTAACGTTCACTGTGCATTGAGTGTTGGCTCACATGTGTTTCTTGCTGTGGGATGATCTATTGCAGAGTTTGCGAGCGCTTGCACTCATCTGCTTCGTGTGTAGCGTCGAAGACGAAAACGCGGAGGCGCTCATTGCGCTGTGCGAGAAGTATTTTGACCTGAAGATCGTCGGGAGCATTTGCACCGTGGCGCTGGAGTCGTGGGGTCTCTTGGCGTCCTCGCTCTCGGACGAGGAGCTCATCGGCGACGAATACGTTGACAGGTACCCATATTAGCTCTGGAGCTGGTCATTCGACCTCAAGATTTGATATTTTTTTTTCTGACACGTTTGTGGGGTCGCCAGGTGCTTGCCTCGTTTCTTAGAGCTGCTGACGCACGTGGACGTAGACGTGCGCTCGGCTGCTGGCGAAAACATCGCGCTGCTCTACGAGGCGTCGCAGAAGTGCGGAATGACGCTGCCATGCGATGAAGACATCATCGAGAAGTTCCGTGTCATGAGCAAAGACAGCAGCAAGAAGAACAGCAAGAAAGACCGCAAGGTGCAGCGCATGGTCTTTCGCGACGTCCATGCGACCTTGGCGGTACGTTTTTGATCGGCACTGGCAGACCCAGCGAGCATCTTTTGATACTGAGTGCACTGACAATATGATGCGCCTGTTGCGCGTGTGAATATGCAGCACGGAGAGTCGCCGCAAGTGTCGTTCTCGGTCAAGCATGAAATGCTAGATGTCAAGTCGTGGCGTTCTATCAAGCAGCTTGAAGCGATCAAGAGTGCCGTGCGTACGGGCTTCCAGGAGCACATTAAGTACAATAACGTCGCGCGCTCGATTCTCGACTTGCCAGAGACGCTGGAGGAGCGGATAATTGACCGAGTACGTACATATGTCGTGTTGTGCTGCGGATGATGAATTGTGAACTTGTGTGCTGACCAAGGTTTGGCTCTATGTGCTTGCTGAACAATTTTGCAGCGCGATATGTTTGACAAGAAGTCATCATCGCGAAAGCAGAAGAGCAACGAGCTCAAGGGCGACCGGCGACGAAAGCAGCACATGCAGGACGCGTTTCTTGAAGAATAGTCGGCTCTTGTTTCTTTCGCGTCTGCATTGATAAGCGTGTTCACACGCGCTCGAAACGTCTCATACTGCAAGTATTATTCTGCTCAGCTCTCCAACAAATATATCAACCATTTTCAGACCTCATTTGTTATCGCTTCTCTCACTTGAATCACTCTCGGACACTAGTTGGGCTGTAGCGTCTTACTAGAAAAGTAGCTCTTCGTGTCCCTCGCTCATCGAACCCTCCGTGGCACGTCCGTAGTGTCTCGCGATCAAATCTCCCGAACTTGCTCATGGTCTGGTCGTACGATGAGAAGGTGGTGATCACATTCAGACGTGGGGGACTTGGCTCTTTGAGGCTCGTTGCTCTCAGTCTTGATATCCACATCAGCACGCACAGCAGCACCGCAAATACGCCATAGCAAAGCAAGGCTGCTATCTCCGCAAGTGAAAGCGGGAGCTCTCCGATCACCTCGCCAGCCAGATCTTGGATAACAGCACGAAATTCGTCCGCCTGCAAGTCTTGGAACCTCGTCAACAGCGTCTGTGATACTGGAGCTGCGCCTACACATTCAGGGACCGCGTCGCGAAAGTCAATCTCAAGTGATTGCTCCCAGATCAGCCCATCGTGCACCACGCGGTCCGCTTGGGTAGCATCGAGAAGCTCCGCCGTGAGCGAAGAGCGCTTGGTGATGTTCACAGCCTTGCACGGGTCGATCTCAGCGTTGAATACACGCAGCCATACGTCCTGACGCTTGCGTCTGTGGTGTGTGGCTGCGATGACGCTCGCTGTCGTGAAGAGCATCGTGTACGAGCCATCTGCATACGTCCGAGTCGCTCCAATCACTGTGTCGCCGTGCATGAGCGTCAGCTGAACGCGTGATAGTGGGCTCGTCTCGTGCGTTTCGCCAGCTTTGTCATCATCATCGTACTCGTAGCAGACGATCACTCGCCCATGAAGAAGATGCTCGTGCTCGTCAACGCGAAGCTGGTTGCTGCCTCCATGAAGTGCAGTCATTGAAGTTGTTGAAGCCCGCACTGGTGTTGAAAAAGGCAACTTGCGTAATTTGCTCTGAATAGTGAACTGCAACTGCCAAAAAGGAAACCAAGCATGCGGAATCCAACTTCAAAAGCGAAATGAACTTCACAAGACGCCTACGTGAAAATGCATGTCATGCGATTCAGTTAGCTCACTCATGCAAGAGGCAGATAAATGTATCTACGAGTGCATCTCATTCGCCTCTTATTTCGCTCCTTGGACGTGTCTGTATGCTCTCCGTTTGCTGCATGTATACGTGACTGGAATGACAAGAAATGTGCTGACGATCGCTGCTAACCGTGACCCAGTGCTTATTCCTTGCTCACCTCGACTGGTGGCTCGTCCACCACAGCTGCTGGAGTGGACTCGTCCTTCACCGCTGCTGGCGCGGTCTCGTCCTTCAATGGTGCTGGCGCGATCTCCTCTCTCACTGGTACTGCTGGCGCTGGTACAGGAGAAGCACTGCGGCTACGCGATCGGCTGCGGCGAGATTTCTTTGGCGATGGCGAGCGGCTTGAGCTCTTTCGACGGCTGCTCTTGCGGTCTCGGGGGGAAGCACTGCGAGAGCGTGATGGCGAGCGGGAACGGCCCTTTCCTTTCCGGCTCTTGCTCCGACTTCTGCTTTTGCTTCTGCTCGGGCTGCGGCTTTTGTCGCGAGGTCGGTTGAACATGCGTTGCAGCTCGCGCTCCATGGAGCGTGGCACGGTCTTGATGTGCATGAAGTTGCAGTACCCGCCTCGGTTGCACGTGCCTTCATCGAACTGACGGCAGCGAGCCTCTCTGAAATCCGTCACGGGTGAGAACTCGCACACTAGTGGACGCCCTGCGTAGAATCGTCCGTAGAGCGACTTCTGCGCCGCCGCAGCGCACTCTTCGTCCTCGAACTTGGCGTACATGTTGCCGACCAAGTGGTCGCCGAGGTTGTCGCAAATGTTGAGCTCCTCCAGTCGGCCAAACTTGCAAAGCTCTTCAAACACCTCCTCGTAAAAGTCCTCAAAGTCCTCGTCGACCTGCTTCTGGTCGAGATGCGACGGGTCGCCATTCGCCGCGATGATCTGCGAGATCGGATTCTGGTACATGTGGCTCACAAGGATCGTCTGGCTGAACACGGGCTTGTTGTGCAGGCGCGAGCAGCGGTCTCCGTGGCGACACGCGCCTATCTTGAAGTAGAACGGGCAGTTCACGCGGTCCTCCTCGGTGCCGTGGATGCGCGCGAGGTGCTCGGCGCCGCCGCCGCTCTGTTCGCCGCCGCCGCCGCCCCCACCGCGCCGCCCCATGCGGTCCCCACCTCGGAAGCCCCCGCCCCCGCCACCACGTCCGTTGAAGTTGCCGTAGCCCCTGTCTCTGCTGCGATCACGGCCGCGGCCACGAAAGTCATCGCCGCCTCCTCCGTATCGACTGCCCATGCTGTCGCGTCGAGTCGATGAAGAAAATTACTTTCGGCTTCTGGAAAAAGATATTTGGGCGCCCACCATCGAAAAACAAAAACAAAAGAGAGAGTTCGTAAAAAAAAAAAGGAGTGTTTTTACGATGTTAACGTAATTACGCAGTCCCATGTTTTTGTCATCGATTTCAAAACGGAAATCGAAAATTCAAATTTGAGGCTGCAAAGAGACTTGAAGCAGTACAACCAACATGCGCATTTCCATTGACGCACCAAGGTGAGCTGCTGTTGCGGGTGTGACGAAGCATGCGCAACGCTCCGCGCGCGTCTGCGCCGACGCTCCAGTACGAAGACGATGACGCGCGCTTCCTGCGGCTGCAGCGCGAGCGAGAGGCCGCCAAGTATTTATGGTTCAACTCGATGGTGCGGCCCGAAGGTGCGTGCGCAATGTGTTATGTCTGTGTCTGTGTTGCGCAAAGCGGCCATTATGTCATGTGTTCAAGCTCACCAGCTGTACTGTGTACATATGCGTATGTGCGGCTATGTCTGGTGTATACAGATGTACTTGAAGCGAGCGAATTCCAGCCCAAGTACGAGATGAACGTGACGGGACGGAAGCGCCTCAAAGCTGGGACTCGCACGACCACTATCGGTAAGCAGACCTTGGCTGTGTGTAGGGTGTATTGATCCAAGCGTGAACTGACAGTGCTGACCAACGTATCCGCTTGCTTTCTAGGTGTGAAGGCCGACATCAACGGACGAGAAGTCGCGATATTTAAGAATTATGGTCAGTTCTATGCCATTGACGACACCTGTCCGCATCAGGGTGCATCACTTCACCTGGGAGACATCGAAGACTTTGATGGGAATGTGTGCATCTCGTGCCCGCGCCACCACTGGCCATTCTCGCTGGAAGACGGGAGCTGCATGATACCCGTGAAGATCCAAGCGCAGCCGCATCCCGTCCAAGTGCGAACAGAGGCGAATGGCGCCAAGTGGCTCTTCGTGGGCTTCCCTGCCCTCGCCAATACGCTCTTCTCCAACGACGATTTTTGAGTGATTGCGGTATCATTTTCTCTTTTAACCCCAAGTATTATGTATATCTAGGCACCCTTCGTATTGACGACTCGTTAGAAACCAATTGCTTCGGGCTGCATGTGTTGATTGCCGCTCAGTTATCGTATATTTAGCCATTATTCACACCAGCAGCTTGCCATGGGAGCTCGGCACAGCAAGCACAATGCTCCGCGGCCAGTGCCCGAGCCCGTCGCGCTCTTGAACACCACTGCCGGAGTCATTGTGCGCATACCGGACCCGACGAGTGGCAAACCCACGTTCCACCACAATCCACGATTCATCCAGCCGGCAACACTCACGGACGCACTCAGGAGTGAAGGAACGCTACTCCAAGCAGACCCGCAAGTGATGGTAGCAAGAGCAGGGGTCAAGAATGATGCACTTAAGGGCAAAGTCGTGTACATGAAGAAGCCGCCGCGACAGCTGATCAACGGCGCGTAACAACGTGAATCGAGCCTCAGAGGTTCAAATGCACGACAGAGGTGATATTCACACGAGTTGACTCAATTTCCCCCAAATTAACAGGGTTTCGCAGTGCCAAGCGTGACACTGTGATGCTACTTTGTGTCTCCACGCTGTTACGTATGGAGAAGCCACATTTTTCGGCTCTCTCCTTACAAAACAGTAGATACGCGATCAAAATCTACAAGCTCACCGTTATCGGCGCCAAGCACCAAATGCCGGTCGTCGAACTGGGCAGAGATGAACTTCGCAGTCGGTGTTGGGGGAGTGAACCACCGCACGGGATTTGGCGAATACCATCGCCAGAGCGCAGCCTACACGAGATATGACATTGTAAGTTCACCAACCGTTCACGAAGGAGATACACGACAAAAATGGTCGCCTGAAAAGCCTACATACCTTGCCATTCGGTGAGACTGTCACAAGCTTACGGCTGTCGAATTGTAGAGATTTGACGCCACCGTGCTCCGCATTACTGAATGTGCATAGTGTTTGCTGCGTGCGCACATCCCACGCCTCCATGCCTTGCGTATCGTAGCCTGCCACCACGACTGTTTCGTCCATCTCCAATGCTGAGATACTACCTGCGCATAACGCTGACTTGGGCATGATTTTGGCAGTCTTGCCTCCCCACCAGCGAACGGTGCCTTCCCGTCCCGAAGACCACAGTACTCTGCCCTTGGTGTCCGTGTTCAGCACCGCATCTACAAACGCACACAACATGTCAGTTGTGGTTCATACAATAGGTGTACAAGCAGACGAAGGCGAACGCGAAACTTACCAGGGTGACCAGCGAGGCGGTGGGTAAGCCGGGCGCTGCGGAGATCAAAGACGCGGATGAACCCGGACGAAGTACCACACACGAGCGTGTTCCGGAACAGCATCAAGCTCGTAATCTGCGGATTCGGGTCTCGCTGTGAGCGAGGCAGCGCCGATTTGTGGATCTTCGACGCGGGGATTGACACGATGAGCTCGCCCTTTGTCACGTCCCACACGTTTGCCTCTCCTTTCTCAGTCGACGTCGCCATGTGCAACAGTGTTCCGTCAACGTAGTCGAGGCGCACATTCGTGACTTTGTCCCTGGACCGAGAACGAATGAACGGTACCATGCCGAGTGAGCTCCGGTGCGGGATCGTCGCGTACGGAGCCACGTTGACCTGTGAGCTTGAGTCATAATTCCGGTTATCCATCGTCTCGAAATCCCACACTCGGACGGTGCCGTCACCGCAGCCGACAGCGACTGCGTCATTGCACGCATGGTAGCACGTTGCGCCAGCTTGTGTGATCGAGTAGCGCAGGCGCTGTTTCTCCAGCGACCATAAATAAAAGTTCGCACGATCGTTCTCGATGCCGCCGGTGAAAAGCTACTCATAAATCACCAGACAGAGCAACACAGCACAGTAAGAATTCACTCCGCTACACAATGACACCAACCAAATGCACGAGATACATACGCGAGTCTCTGGGCTCCGGGAGTACTTGCTGGTCAGGATTTTCGGATTGTCGAACGCGAATGACGTGGTCTGCTGGCTTTCGAGCTTGAGCTCCGGCACCTCAGCCATGCGAAAGGACTTTGGCTGCGCATCGAGCCATTTGTTCTCGACCGTCATCCACTTCAGATCGTTTACGTACTCTCGCATGGACGTGCGCTCGTTCAAGAGTGAGGCGCGGATGACAGGCGGCGATCCGCGACGGTTTACATTCCTTCACAAGAGTAAGGCAAACAAACAACGCCATGTTAAACAGAAAACCGTTGCTGTTCATCAGACACTCAAATGATGAACGTACGGTGATGGAACATCCACTTCTCGGTAGCAGTACGAGGACGCTCTCCGGAAGACATTCAGCAACAGCGGCTGGAACGGCACACTTTCGAGGATCTCCCACACCGCCGGCTTCATCAGCTCTCTTGCCCAGATTTTGTTCAGCGTGACTGAATTTAGCAGTAATCACATCACGTCGTTCGTTTCGGTCCATCGCGCAGCAGATATGTAGCAACAACACAGAAAGCAGCAAAATGGTCAGTCCTCAAGGTTGCGCCACTCAATGCACACAGAGGACCCACGCACACACACGACAAGCATGGCATTGTGGCACAAGGCCACGACTAAGGATCACGCAGCAATAACCAAACACCACGCATGCCTGATTCTCATTTGGCTTCTCTTCTTCTTCTTTCCCGCACGCACCTAGGCTGAAGGTGTACTTGGATCCGAGGAACGCGAGCAGGTTCGCAAGCAGAATTGGGTTCTGCACGAGCACGCGGATGGTCTTGGGCGGTGTGACGCTGCCGCTCACGAGCGCGTCGCTCGCGGCCGCCTGGGTCGGCGGGTCCGACTGCTCCGCCATGCTCCCTTCTCTCGCTGCTGCGCTTCTGTGTGTGATGGAGAAAAAAAAGAGAAGAGAAGCAAGCGCGAGGGAGGAAAGTAGTCGGTGGCGAATGCGAGCACGGGTCACCGACTGAGATGTTGATTTCTCGTCGGAATCTTCCGAAATCGGGATTTTGCATATGTGTGAAGCTGGATTTGAGCTGGGGAGAAATCCGACGTGGCTGGAAAATGTGACTGTAGCGTTATGATGCACATGAACAAACGCATCCCAGTTACAGGTCGGAAAAAGGTAGGTTGTGATTGGCTAAAATAAGTTTTGCTATGTTGTCGGGACAGGGTACACTGGTACAGTGAGCCGCCTATACTGGTACACCTCGTCTTGCCAAGAGCGAGGGGGACACCAAGCAAAACACACACTAGCGTGCTGTGCGGTTTTCCCAACAAGAGGCAAGCCGAGGAGCTCACGAGCACGTCAAGAGATCCATCCACCCGCACGGACGCACCACAGCCAGCCACTCAGAAGAATGTCATCGAGCGAAGACGACCGCAACCTGTCGGAGGACGACGACGTGTCCGAGGACGACATCCCCGAGGAGGTGGACGACGTCTCGGAGGACGAGGTGGCGCCCGCGAAGAAGCGCAAGGGCGCGGGCGACGCCAAGCCCAAGCCCAAGAAGCGCCGCAAACCCGTCAACAAGTTCATCGAAGAGGAGGCCGATGTGGATGAGGACGAGGAGGAGGAGGAGGATGAGGATGACGGCGACTTCTACCGCTCCGAGCGCGCGCTCGCCGAGGAAGTCGAGTCCGCACACGCGTACCGCTACGAGCCGCAGGACCGGTCGCAGTTCGACGACACGGAGAGTGCCGAGGAGATCGTGAACCAGATCAAGAAGCGCCACCACCAGAGCCGCAAGCAGTACGACGAGGACGACGAAGGCGGCGACATGATGCAGAGCGAGGTCGCGCAGCAGTCGCTATTGCCGTCGATTCAGGACCCGCGCATGTGGGTGTTCAAGTGCAAGGTACGCCTATGATCACTTTATTCATTGTTCGAAGAAAAATTACTTATAACAGTATGTGTGTATTGATCAACAAAACGACAAACAGCCTGGGCGTGAGCAGCACCTCGTGATCGCGATGATGAACAAGTTTCTCGAGTTTGCGCGCCGTGGAGAGCCGCTGAACGTTAAGTCCGTCGTCGCGTCCAACTCCAAGGGGTTCATTTACGTCGAGGCCGAGCGCGAACCCCACGCCAAGGATGCGCTCAACGGCCTTCGCGACGTCCAGCAGTACACGATGAAGCTCGTGCCGATCCACGAAATGACGTCGGTGCTGCACGTGCAGAAGATGCGCAAGCCGCTCACGGTCGGCGCCTGGACGAGAATGAAGCGAGCGGGTTTGTACAAAGGAGACTTGTGTAAAGTGCTCGAGATCTTGGATAACGGCGCCCGGGTATGCTCCTTGTTTATCTACTTTGGCTTGTTTCCAGAATACATGCTGACTGGAAATATCTGTGTGTGTACTATTCTCTTTCAGGCGGTGGTGAAAATGATTCCGCGTCTCGATCCGATTGTGCTGGCCGGTGGCGACCAGCCCAAGTACAAGAAGGGCCAGCGCCCGCCACAGAAGCTCTTTAGCACAAACATGTCGCAAGGGCTCGACGTGGTGCGTCGCCGCCATCCTTCCACTGGCGATATGCTCGACTCTTTTGAGAACGACTTTTACAAGGACGGCTTCCTCCTCAAGGAGGTGAACATCGCGACGATGCTCCAGATGGAAGACGTCAATCCGACGCTTGACGAGATCAACAAGTTCACATCCGTCGGCGGCGGCGATGGGGACGGCAACGACGATCTCATGTCGTCCGTGGAGGCCGACGACTGGAAGAACAAGGTCGACCTGACCAAGGGCGATACTGTGCGTGTGATTGAGGGCGACCTGATCAACCTCATGGGTGTCGTTCTGAGTACAAACACATCGAACGACACTGTCCGTGTGATGCCGCTGCACGAAGAGATCAAAGACACGATCCTCGACTTCCAGCTCAAGCAGCTCATGAAGTACGTCAAAGTGGGCGACCACATCAAGGTCGTCTCGGGTATCTACTCGGGCGAGACGGGAACAGTCGTGGCTGTGGACGAGACCGACGGCTCGCCTGTAGCGATCGTGCTGGTCGACAGCATGGCCAAGGAGATCCAGGTGCGCGTTCGCGACCTCCAGGAATCTGCCGAAGTGTCCCATGGTCTGGATTCGTTCAAGGGAAAAGAGCTCTATGACCTCGTGGCGGTACGATGAGATACAACCACAATTGCGCTGTGTTGTATGATGGATAAGTGACCTTATTCTGTATATACGTGTGTGAATGTAGCTCGCGCATGGCGACGTCGGTGTGGTGACACACGTCGGTCGTGACGGCTTCTCCGTGCTGTGCCAGAACGGCCAGGCGCGTGACATTTCTGACCAGGAAATTCAGCGCAAGATGGTCTCGTCTCGGGCAACGGCGGCGCTCGATAAGAAGCACAACCATGTGAGCGTCGGCGAGATGGTGAACGTGGTTGAGGGTGTCCACGCGGGCCACGCCGGCACTGTCAAGCACATCTATCGCACGTACCTGTTCCTGCACAACAATCGCATGACCACGAACGCTGGCATTTTTGTCGCGCGCGCGCGGACAGTGGTGCTCTCCGGCAGCAAGGCGCGTTCCGACATGATCCAGAACTCGACTGTGGCCCGCATGGACGGCGGAATGCAGCCACGTGGTCCTCCTGGTGCGCAGCGTGAGTCGGAGATCATTGGCAAGACGGTAAAAATCAAGAAGGGTATGTGGAAGGGCTACATTGGCATCGTCGTGGACGAGAGCGACCAGAAGGTCAAGGTGGAGATCCACTGCAAGGCCAAGGTTGTGGACGTGGACCGCCTGCACGTGACACTGGCGGGCACGAGAGACGGCATGATCCAGGACAAGCCGCGCTACACAGGCACGCCAATGAACGGCCAGACACCGCTGCCATCCCAGACGCCCCTCCACGGCAGCGCCATGACGCCGATGGCAACACCCATGCACCGCGGTCTTGGCACGCCGCAGTCCTCGTCTCGTACGGGTGATGCGTGGAACGTCGCGAACGATGACGCACTGCTGGAAACGCAACTGAACCAGGAGAAGGACATTACGCACGCCACAAGCTTTGGCACGCCATTGGACCCAGTAGCACCTTCTGGGGACCATCACATGAGCGGCAACCGATCGTTCACGAACCCAGCGACGTCCATGGCGCCTCGCTCGCCCACGAGAGATCATAACATGATGCCAGTCACGCCAGCAGCGAACCCGACGACGCCGGGTCTCAACCCTACGACCCCAGGCCTGCAGCCACGGACGCCAGCGTACATGATGTCGCACAACCCTACGACGCCAGGCCTGAACCCGACAACTCCGGGTCTCAACCCAGTTACACCGGCGCACCACCTGTCTGCTGCGACGCCTGGCCTTGGTGTTCACGACCACCACCACCACTCGGGCATGGAGCCGATGACTCCGGGGTTCAACCCAACGACGCCCGGTCTGTCGTCTATGACGCCGGGGCTGAACCCTGTCACGCCGGGTCTCAACACGCCAGGGTACCACCACCACAACCCGATGACGCCAGGCGCGTTCGGTCTCGCGACGCCGATGACAGGCATGGGACGTATGAACTCGGCTGTGACCCCCGCGGCGACGCCAGGCATGATGGGCGGCTCGGGCGTGCCCATGACGCCAGCGTACCACCACGACGCCGACGAGTACGGCGGCTCGTACGCGAGCGGCGAGGTGACGTGGAAGATGAAGGGCGTGGAAGTGGAAGTCGTCGAGGGCGAGTACCGCGGCAGCGTGGGCGTGATCGTGGGCGTAAGCAGCAACACGTGCTCGCTGGACGTCGACGGCCGCGTGCTCAGCGTTTCGCTTGACGACGTGCAACCGGTGGTGCCGGAGAAGCAGGACTCGGTGCTCATCCTCTCGGGCGACGAGGCCGGCAAGACGGGCTCGCTCATCGGCACGGACGGCTCGGATGGCATCGTCAAGGTCGACGGCGGCTCGGAGATTAAGATTTATACGATCGCGTCGCTCGCCAAGCTGGCCCAGTAGGCCACAGTCGATTCACAGTCAACCCGAGCGGTGAAAGAGAGAGAGAGAGAGAGAGAGAGAGAGAGAGAGAGAAGGTGA
>JAASFV010000074.1:0-45411 GCA_023334015.1 Globisporangium paddicum
ACCTTTTTTTTTTTTTTTTTTCAAACAGGCGAAAACATCTAATGGCAGACGTCGTGCGCTCCGGCGCCATCTTCCGCGTGCGCGACGCGGCCACACGCCCGTCGACCGAACTGCGCGCTTCCTCTTCACACAAAGCAGTCGCACCTGCGCGCGTGCGGCGCGTGACCGTTTCGGCGCTCGAGGCCGCGTCGTCCGTCGACAGCTCCCAGGCGACGAGCGCAGGCAGAACGCGCAATAGCAGCAGTGGCACGTCGACCCAGCTCCCAGAGACCCCCGCGGGAATGCCCAAGCGCAAGGCCCGATTGCAGCAGACACCCAGCATGCGCAGCATCAAGAAAGCGGGCGCGCAGCGAGCGACCATCGAGCGCACACCGGAGGAGATCGAGGCGAGTTTCAACCAGCTCGTGATGGAGACGGCGATGCGCAAAAAGATCATCAACGCGCGCAAAGTCAGCAATAGAGATAACAGTGGCAGTGTCCTCACGACGCGTCGCACTCGGAGCCAAAGCGTGTCGTCGGCCTCTTCAAGCGTAATGGAGACGAGCGAGTCCACTCCGCGCCTCACGCGCAGCGCGATAAAGGCCCGCGAGCTCGTACCTGCAACTTCGCCAGCGTCCTCCGTCCAGACACAGATACTTGAGTCCACAGAAGAAGAAGATGACGAACCAGAAGAGGACAAGACCCCGCCTACGAAGCGCAAGGCGCAGGCGAAGCGACAACGTGCTGACGAGCCGCCGTCGACGTCCGTGCGCTCGTCCAAGCGCCTGCGCGCACAGCAGCGGCTGCTGTCATCACTGCCGCCCGCTCGCTCGCCTCTCGCGCAGATAGGCAACACGGCGGAGGACGAAGAGCTGCTGCAGATCCAGAAGCGTCTCGTATTTGGGAAAAGCCGCAAGCCCAAGGTCCCAGCAAAGCGCAGTGCGGACACCAACAGCTCAGCAGAAGAGGAAGACGAGAGTGATGGCGGCGATGAGTCAGCGGAGCGAGTGCGATCTCCCAGGTCGTCGCCACGCAGACGCTCGGACCAGAAGCAGCGACTCTCGGCGTCCTTCTCGATCCTCGAAGACGTCGAAGCGCTGCCGATTTCCAAAACCTTGAAGCACAGCAGTAGTAACAACGTCCAGAGGAAGAAGAGCACTGTCTCAAAGAGCTCGGCGTCCAAGTCCAGAGCTCCTGTGAAAATCGTGCTCTGCGATTGGGTGCCGCAGTGGCCGCTAATGTACGAACAAACGGGAGGTGGTGGCAAGAAAGCGAGCGGGAAGGTCCTGCTAGTGTTCGAGGGGCAGGTTGCAGGCCGTGACGCCGTGTTTCAGGTTGCACGGCGAGCGAGCGCGACCGAGTTCGTCTCGACCGCGAACGAACGCGTGGCGCTGGATGGCTGTCTGGATGTGGAAAAGGCCGAGGCGCGTGGGATTCCAGAGGCGGTGACGGAGATTTTGGACGAAGGGCTGCCGGTTCAATGGCGGCAGTCGCTGAGAAAAGCCTTGCTACTTGACAAGAAGACTTCGACGCTGTACGTGCTTTTATTGGGGTGGTAACTTTGATGGCTTGTATGATTCACTCTATTGACCACTGCACATTGCAGCAAATCGAGGGCAAACTTACCAACGGAGTCGGAGTCCGAGCCAGAGGAGGAAGATAAACTGTTCGATGTGGCAACCATGAAGCGTTCGAGGAGTGGACGGGTGATCACGCCCGTGATGGACTGGTGGCGAGGCGAGCGGCTCAAGACGGATGCGGACGGCGTGACAGTCGTCGACCACGGATCGCCCGCGTTCCTTTCGTAAGCGACTCGGTAATGATGGCGCTATGATGACTGTCGCTATGTTCTGACACAATTGTTGTCTCTTGTTGTTGTAGATCGCCGCACAAGAAGGTGCATCGTGCAATAGCCTCGTCGTCGAAGCCCCCGCGGGTGCCCGTGGCTTCGAAGACGCCTGTGAAAGCAAAGACGCCGCGTGCCAAGGCAAAGCAGATACAGGGAGATTCCGACGCTCCGGAGTGGACAGAAGACCAGCTGCAGGCTTTGACGACTGCCAAGATGCAGATCCCAACCACTGCGGCCAACTTCTGGGCCGAGGTCGCGACGTTTGTGGACGGGAAGACTGCGACCGAGTGCCGAACCAAATCGTTTGAGGAGTTTTCTTCGCCCACGAGTCGCGCGGCGCACAAGAAGAATTCGGAGGCAGCAGCAGCCGCAGTTGGTCCTGGGTCCACCACCAAGATCCCCACTAAGATCCACCGTGCAGGCTCGAATCTGTTCAAGAAGCAGGTACGGCAGTTCGTCCAGCAGTACGAGAAAAAGCACGTGGACGATCTGTTCCTCGACACGACACCGTCCAAGTCGGAGCTCGTGGGGACCATGGGACTGGACGACATTAAGTCGCCCACCGCTCCCCTGGACAACAGTGTAAATCTGGACGAGGACGACGTGGACGACGACTTTGTCGGCGGCCGCGAGCAGCTCCAGGAGATCTCATCCAACAAGCGCGACGAAGTGGACTCGTACGTGCTCAGCCTCAAGCGCAGTCGTTTGCTGGGCGAGCCAAGCACCGCCACGAAGGCTACTCGTACGTCGCTCATGACGCCATCGACGCTTAAAAAGAAGACCAAGTCGACGGTGCGTTCTTAGATCAGAAGTGTTGTGGCCGATCGTGTTGGAGATGTTGTGAGACTGACTTGGAATTGCTGGCTTTGTTTGCTATTTGGATGTCTAGAAACGCGCAGTGCACATGTACGAAGCTATCGGTTCGCATCGCATGGAGGGCGTCGTGAGTCCCGGCGGCACGACCCACGTACGCATCAACAAGGACAGCGACGCCACGTCTGACGAGGAAGACGAGCGAGACAGCGAAGATGAGAATTCGGACGACGACGTTTTCTAGAGCGTGAGATATGGCGATTTTGATAACAGTGTTGTGTCGCTGGACTATTTTGCAACGAAGGCTTTGTTGACAAGCACATGTGTGGATTAATTCAGTAATTTGTTAGAGGTGGAGGTATTTTCACGGCATGACTTGGAGTGGAAGAAGAACTTACAGGGAGACCAGCGAGACGGGCTGGGTCGCGAACTGATACTGACGATGAAGAGAGAGAAAGAGGGTATCTAGGATCACTGCTTGTGCTCGTTGTCGACGAGCAACACGGACGTGAGCAGGCTCTCGTAGGACGAGCTCATGGTCAAATCGTGCTGCGCTGCGGCTCTGGATTCAGCGGTCGCGAACGCTCGCCAGGGCCTCCGAGGCACCGCCACCTGCCGCGCGTTCATCTTGCACATACATCGCTTGGTGACTCGATGCGCGCCAATACTGGGCTTGTTCTGGCTGTCTCGCGTCGACATGCTCATGCCGATGACGATCATCGAGGTCTCGTCCTCGACCGAGACGATCGAGTCGCTTATCGGCGCTGCAGGGGAGAAGAAGTAACGCATCCCATGCTTGTTCCGGAACGGCGCCACGTGCTTCTCCTCGTGGAGGAAGCCCGCCTCCATCCATGCGTTACCGAGCCGTACGGCCTCCCACGACTGGTGCACCTGGTTCGTCGAGACTAAGTTGCGCACTGCGTCAGCGCCATCAACCATTTCGCTGGACGACTGGACATCCGAGCCGAGGCGCGATGATGTGTCCACTGCTGTCGCGACGCAGTCCAAGTTGTCCCCGAGCGCCTTCTGCTGGATAGCTTCGAGTTTCCGAACAATCTGCATCGCTGTGGGGCGCGCGCGCGTGTCGTGCACCCATGTGCTCTCGATCAATCTCTGGACGTCTGCTGGTACAGAATTGTGGAATTGCGGACGCCAGTCCAGGTCGTTGTATGCCTCGTTCCCAGGCTTTGGAAGATCGATGTCTGGATGCAGAAGCTGCCAAAACGCCATCCCGAGCGCGTACACGTCGATGCGTTCGCTGTATGGCGGGTGGAAGGACACCTTGCGCGCCACTTCGTTGCTTGAATAGTCGAAGGCATCGTACGGGCTGGACGCTGCCGTGCGCTCTTCCCATGGAACTCCCGATACAGTCCTTGCTGCAGGACGATAAATGTGATGACTGGACGCGGTGAACTGGTTGAGGATGCGCGAGTCGCCGAAGCCCGAGAGTTTGACGACTCCGTATATGTCGACGAGGAAACTCGCGAGGGTTAGCTCGCGGTGGATGAACGGCGGCGAGAAGCTGTGCAGGTGCGCGATCGCACGCGCGGCATCCAGCATCTGCGTAATCTTGATGAGCGACTTGCAGCCGTAGTCGTCCTGGACAAGAGCCGAGATCTCCTCGAGGCTGCCTCGACAGAGTTCGAACACGAGCGAAATCGTCGGTGGACAGACGCTGAGGCCGTAGAAGCGCACTATGTTGGGGTGATCAAGGTTCCCGCAGAGCGCGGCCTCTTGGGAGTACTCGGCGATGACCTCGTCCGAGATATCGGCGGGTGTGTATACTTTGACTGACACGGGCACTTTGCACTTCATGAGACCGCTGAAGACTGTCGAGTTGCTCCCATCGCCGATTTGCTGCCGGAGCTCAAGCGACGAGAAGTCGATCACGTGTTTCCGATGCATCTCGATGAGCACGTGGAGTCCCTCGGCCGAGACGCGCTCTGTGACCTTGATGCGCTTGGCGAAGAGCTGCTGGAGCTCCGTGCTCTGCGCGCCTTTGCCGCGCCAGTACTCGGTGTCGGACATGAGCAGCTGCCAGACAAAGAACGGTGTGACGGATGTCCAGACACTCGACGTGGACGAGAACGGCGAGCCCGTCTGGAGCAACTCATAGTGCACGCAGACAACGTGTGCGATCGCCAGGACGATGTGGACGATCGCGAAGAGCGCGTAGCGCCGCATCACAGTGACGGATGCACGTGGCGCCGGGTGCCACGCCATCGCCACGAAGAATACTGACAGGACACCAAAGCTCAGGTACAATTCAATCGCCGTCGGGAGTTGTGGGATCAGGAACAGCGGCAGTGCACCAAAGGTGACGCCCATCGTTACGAGACTCGCCCGCATGAGCGCAGCGCTCGACAGACTCTTCTGGTACATGAACGCCGGCGCGAGCACGAGCACAAAGTGGCGTCCGGCATACAGGAGGCCGATGTACATGTCGATCGCCAGGCTGTCGTCAGAGAAGGCAAAGATGAGCACCAGGTTGAGGCAGATGAGCACGAGCGTCGCGCACGCGAGCAACCAAAGCAGTGCACGAAAGGTCGGCAGGATCGCCTGGGGCTTGAACGACAGGTCGCCAGCCGTCAGCTGTTGGTTCACGAACGCTGTGTACTTGAGCAGCACGACGCAGAAGAGGAACATGACCAGGTAGCTCACGCACACCTCCCATGCGTGCGACTGCAGCCGCTGGTGCACGCGGCGGTCGTGCCGCTCACCGTCGAGTTGGTCTGCTTCGGCAGCAGTCAGGCTCATCGCGAAGGCGCTGGTGGTCGTCGTGGAGCTGCTGGTGGTGACTTTGAAACCGGCTGGCGTACTCACATGGGCTGTGCAAACGCGAACTGAAGGCGCTGTGGAACGAGGCAGAAATCGCTGGGGCCATTGCGTGCGTGCGCTGGGCAAGTGGGTGCGTGTTAAACTTTCGAATATCGGTGCATTAGTCGCGCATAGCAGTTGACTGTCTCTCTTGGCGAATGCTGAGTCACAACATTCACGAACTCGAGAAGCGAAATATCGAAGATATATCGGTGACTCCGACATCCTAAAAGGTGATACCCTGTCAATCATTGCGGGTTAGATCAGAATAATCAAGTTCAGGAACACCGTGTAACTCAATATAACTTCGATTTCCGATGTCGTTTGCTCGCATGTTGAAGCTTAAGTTTCGGATGTCTTCTCTCGTTTCTCACTGATGAACGAGACCGAGAACGCGGTTGAGGTTTCCTGTGATCTCGCTGTCCTTCGTCCCAGCTAGCGAACAAACCAACAAAAGAAAAAGAGAATGAATGAAGTGGCGTCAGCATCTACCGTATCGCAGCGGAAGAGGAGCGATTTGGAATTCGTACCTGAGCCTCGCGCCACCTGCTCGAGCCTCCGGAGGACCGACGGTCTGGAGACGAGGATCGTTCGCGCCTTCTGATTGTCAAATACGATCGACCAGAGCGCGCAGGAGAGATAGCCAGTGACTGTGGTGGTCATCATCGTGCTGGTGGTGTCCTCAGACAGCAGCCTCCTGAGCAGGAGCTCCATGATGCCCTCCCACACCGCAAAGTAGCTCTTCGAGAGTCTGGAGAGCGACAGGTTGCGAATAAATAAACACCCAAGTCTGAGCACATCATCTACGCCTGTCGCCTTTGAAGATGTGGTCGTCAGAATGTCTTCGAAAATGTACCCCAGCGAGGTCTCGGAGCTCGAATAGACCACCTGTCGTCCTTCGTCCAAGGACGCGACGCTCGTGAGGATCCCGAGCAGGTTGCACAGCAGTTGGATCTCCATTTGGTCGCTCTTGCTTGTCTGCGACAAGCTTCGAAGCCGGCGCTGCACGTCAGCGAGCACTTTGACTACGAACCCAGACTTGATCGCCCATTGAAGACACTCGACATTCAGCACGAGCGATTTGAGGACGGTGCTGGCTGTCGTGCTAATAATTGCGCTCGTCTTGTTGTCACCAGCTGTCCGCAAAGTAGAGTTTGGTGCTGTCCCCATCGCCAGCTGAGCCAGCTGCGTGAACAATGTCGTGGACGTCTTTTGTGCACCTTCTGCTGCAGTTGAACGGAGGGATCCAGAGGAGGGCGCTACAATGAGCGACGCCTTTGTGGTGTCGTTCCGATGAACAAAATTGTTCAGGAACCGCAGCACACTCAGCAGCACATTCGAGCCATGATATGACGCCATTTTCATCGTCGTCCAGTTCCCGAGCACCACTTCGTGAACTCTTTCACGCTGTAGAAGAAAACAGGTCATATAAAATAGATAAACCAAGGGAGGTTAGACATTGGCTAGTCTCCTGTGGACACTGCACAAGTGTGAATATGGATGAGGAAGGCACGTACCATTGCAATCTCCTGAGCACTCACGTCCCCGCCGATCAGCGCAGCGAGAACATCGAAGTGGATTTCGATTCGTGCACACAGCGACACCAGATGAGCCTCACGTGGATGCTTGGCCTTGCCGCCAAAGCCTCCTTCCATTCGAATCGCGAGGAACAACTCCTTGATCGCATCAGCGCAGTATTTCAAGCCTCGCTTGACTACCATCAGCTGCCGGAGTGCTGCACTCGACTCCAATAGCACTTTCAACGCT
This sequence comes from Globisporangium paddicum, assembly GCA_023334015.1. Classification (NCBI taxonomy): domain Eukaryota; phylum Oomycota; class Peronosporomycetes; order Pythiales; family Pythiaceae; genus Globisporangium; species Globisporangium paddicum. Next base: position 7,226 of record JAASFV010000074.1, read on the forward strand.
GCCGCGACGCGACGGATCGACATGGCGCTGAAGGAATCGGTATCATCGGAGAGCGCTGATGCAATGTGCCTGAACTCGGAGCTGCCTCTGTAGAGATCAAACACGCTCGAGCACAATGATCGCATCGTGGCGATGTCAGATGATTCCAAAGCCCTCTTTCCACCAGACCTCATGCAAATCTGTCGGCAAATAATAGAGTCCTGTGAGCTATTGAGCGGACAAACAAGGTGCAAGCTGAACGACAAGTGGACTCACCGCAACGAGTACTCGAGAAAATGAGACTCGGAAGCGAGCTGGGTGCCTTGGCTCCATCAGGTACGCGAGTGTGTCGACCAAGCTTCCATACGATGATGCCAATTCCACTGTGTCTGAGATTCGAGAATCAGCAGAGTGTGCCGTCACTGAGCAGAGACACACAGCACACATCTCAAGCGCATCGTAATGCAAACGCGTGTTGAAAGCCGCGCCGCTCTTCTTGTTGCTCTTTGAGAGTGCTCGTGACGACAAAGACGCCGCCAAGTCTGCCGTCAGCTCACTCAACTGATGTTGCAACGTGGTGTGCTACAGCAGATTTGTCCAATACGTTAGACCACCATCGATTCAGCACCAATACCACAGAGTCTGGGGAGTAGTTACCTTGATCAAGAAGTCAACGACTTCAGGGCTGAATTGCTGGAGAATGGCGGTGAAAAGCTTCAGCAGCTCGACCATCATTTGCAAAACGACTGGCAAGACCGAATCTTCCCAAATACTCGAACCAGTCGGCGCCAGTTGCATGTATCGGTGGCAATAGCGCTCGTACATGTCTTTCCACGCTCGGAGCGATAGCATCTACAAATGCACACGACACATACGACGAGGTTAACGTCAGCCAGCCACACATTGTGCGAATGATGGATAAGGAAATGGTTTACCTGTACCAGCACTGGATAGACGTCGTACTCTTGGTCGGCAGCAGCGAGAACTTGCGACACATCCCCGAAATGCTCAGCAAAGTCACTCCTTCTCATGAACAACAGACAAAGCAGACGGCACAGCTTCAGGCCGCAGTTCACCAAGAGTTTGTCATCTTTGCCGACGTTTGTAAGTGCGCGCAGGATATTCGTTGCGAGAGATTCGCCTCCCAGAATCGACTTGAGCTGCACCCGCTGGGATTCGACACTGAAAGTCTTGAAATGGACCAGTGCCTCGTAAATCACTTCACAGGCTGCACCACGAACAGCGTCACATTCAGCCCCGTCCATCGATGTCTCGATCGCAAGCTGAATCAATCTCGACTCTGCGTTTGGTGGTGCATACTGGAGCGACTTGGAGAGGATGCTGAAGCCCAGTTCACGAAGCTGCGACGAATGATCGAAGAGAAGTCTAGATGACCAGCTGTTGTCGACCAAAAGACTGTTGTCGCTGCTCAAAACGTACGTGCTACCGCCGACCAGCGCTTCTCGTGGTGTGGCTGTGATGATACCCAGGAGCGTCTGCGACGCCATCGCAAATACGTCGCGCTCAATGAAGGATCCTGGAACACGATGACGACAGACGATCGACAGCAACGGTGACACCAGTGACAGCAGCCTCTGATAGATTACGCTGTTGTACAAATCAGTCGTGTCTCCACCACCTCCGCGATCTTGTTCAACACACGATGCGAAGCGAAGAACGACTTCTAACGTGAGCGCATGAAGCACGGGGTGCGTCGAGTAGAGCGTCGCGTACTTGGTACACAGCACATCCAGCAGACTCGTGTCGAATGCGAGCGTCAGGAACAGATCCGATACTTTCGAAGTGCTGAGATGGAGCAGGATTCGCATGACCTGGATTGAGAGACCCATCGAGTTTGTCCCCTTTAGCAGCGGAATAAACGATCGCTTCACCACGAGAAGCACTCGCAGCTGACTCTCTCGTTCCATGGTCATCACGAGAGAGTTGAGGCAGCTTAGAATTGATCCGATAACGATTTCGTCGCGCTCGGTTTGCGGTGCCACAGCAATGTAACGCTCGAAGACTTGCTCCCAGCGTGCGATCACCTCCAGTCGTGCCGACTCCGTTGATGCAGTAAGCTGGATCACATGATACAGCGCGTTCAAGAACCTTCCGTGTGACTTGGCGACCCGAAGTCGATACATCACAAACTCCAGATCGTGCATGGTCGGGGAGCTTGGGCTGCTGTCGGTTGACTCATCTTCTCGCACCTCGATGGTACCATCCAGCTTGCCATTGCTCGTATGGATCTGTCGAGAATGTCGGCCACAAGTCGACAGATTGTCACGATGCACAACTGCGTTCAATTCTTCCAGCAGCAACTCCGATCGGCAAGTCTTGATCTCGCATCGCTCCCACTTGTAGGAGAAGAGCCCAAACGTCTCCGACACCATTTCAGGAATCAAATCGAGCTGAGCATGACTGTCCGACACTGTTGACGGAAGCGAGCGACGACGTTGGAACGACGGCACAAAGTTCTCGGATGTGAGCGTCAGCAGCAGGATGATGTAGTACATTTGTGCTCGAATCGCCACGCGCGGATCGAAAATGAGTGGCATCAGCACAAGCAGATCGCGGAGCTCCTCGCGGAAATGGTTTCGCAGCTGAAGGCTTCGTCGCAACAGGTTTCGCAGGGAAATCAGCAGGATCTCGACGAACGCTTCACTGGTACCGCTGAGCTGATCTTCAGTCGCTGTTCGCAGGTTCTTGATGAGTAGATCCTTCATCCCGTCGACTTCGCCTAGCTCCTCCAAGAGGTGAAAGTGGCTTGCGGACATGTTGCCCACCAGTAGCATTAACTCCTTGATCGCAGTTTCCTTGATGTCAGGTATAGACGACGATATCGCGTGAAGAACCTTTCGCAGCGCTGAGAGTTTGGCTAGGCTTGAAGAAATGTCTGCAGCCTCTTGACTCATTCTGCTCTGACTATCGCTCAGCGATGGAAGCGAGACCTCCATTAGCCGCTTTTCCAGAGGGTGGATCGCATCACGTTCTCTGTGGGCTGGGGCGGTGAAAGGGTCTTCAAGCACATCATCGTACCCTCGAGCCATGTTGTCAGCAAGACTGTTAAATACACTTGGACGAGATTCCGACAGAATCCCCAACACGCCTGACGCAGCAGCTTTCCGGATGTAGGATGACTTGTGCAGCAAACACCGAGTGATGAGCAGGAGTCTGTCAGCATCTGAAAGACTCTTTTCCACTCGGTTGATCAGATCCACGAGCTGGGGCTGCACTGTTCGAAGCTGGGGCGGAGAGTCTGTCTCCGATGCCTCCATGAACGCGAAGTGCTGCAGGAGCGGGATCACCAAGTCGATCTGAGCAATCTCGACGTCTGATGCGGTGGCAAGCTCCCTTAGAACCAACGTGATCATGGACCAGATAGCATCAGCGTTGTCATCGTCCCCAGTCGTGCCCTCGTGTCGCTCTGACACTGCGGCTCCACGAATAAGTAGGCTGGCGAAGAAACTCGGTTCACAGATCACGTCGATCACGAAACGGTGGCGAGCATCTCTTGACAGTACGCCAATCGAGCATTGCCCACCCGACAGCACTCTTGATATGTCGTTGAAAAAATGGCAATTCGCCTGACCTCGCAGTTTACTGCGCAAGCTCGTACCAGTGTCAAAGAGCTTGATCATGATCGCTCGTATCGAGTCCCCATCCTTCTCTGTGAGGCGATTCGAGTTGCTGCTCGCCAACGCCACCCAGAACGCCAGCAAAATGCCTTGAACCGCGTACTCGAGTTCCTTTTCGTGACGATTGTCGATCGCGAGAGCGACTTTCAGCGCATCGTCGAGATTCAGATGTGCAGATATTTCTGTCACATCAGCTGATCGCTCGACAGCCGTAGCGATTTCCTTTGAGAGCTGAATGAAGCGCTCTACGGCCTTCTGATTGCGATCAATCGATTGCTTGCTTTCCAGGAAAGACGACACGGACGGGTCTATTTCTGACAAAAAGCCGATGATGTTGTCGATTCTCCACTCGATCTTTGCTAGTTCTTCGAAGTTGGAACTCGCCGCACACATCATCACGAAGCGCCAAACCTTGTCCGGTACGAGGATGAACTGGTCGCACGGAGAATCGCTCGGGGCATCAGAAGAGCCAACCTTGTACGACACCGGCGAGTGAAGCTGTAGAAGCCGGACGACGAGTTCGACAATGCGCCAGGTGACAGAGTTGGAGTACACATCTGTGATTTGCGCCAGATCCTGACCTACAGGGACACAAAAATCGCCCAGGAGTGAGAAGATCTGCTCGATCCTAGTCTTGTCCAGCGCATCAGCTTTCGTAGATGAACTGGGAACGCCTCTCTCTAACAGAAGTGGTAGTGCTAGATGCAGCACGTTGAGCACGTGGGACCTCGGGTGACGCGGCGATACGAGCAACGGGAGATGACTCGTGAACAGCCCGTGAATTGCTCCACTGAGCGAAAACTGGCTGGCGATGCTGCTGTCGCCACCACCAATTTTATGAGACGTTGCTGTCGCCGGATCAGGCATTGCATGCGGGTAAAACGTACGGCGGCTGTCCAGTGTGTTGAGGAAATCACCTTCCAGTGTCGACTCGTGCACCATATACACGGGATTCAGACACACTCGCGAAGCGCGCTGGAGCGCGTACACAAACGACTCGATCGCACGCATCGCTGCCATGAACACAGCCGTCGTGAGGTTGCTGGACTTTGACGAGAAGGACGCCGAGTCGAGCTCATCAAAGTAGTTGACGCCAAACGAGAGCTCGAGCGCGCTCTCCATCGCCTGGTTTACAGCGTCAGTAGTATCAGCAGCTGAGGTTTCATCGTAGCCTGGTAGGAATGGCTGTTGTACCAGGTACAGCAGGTACTGGATGATCGTCGGCCGCTGGAGGAAGACTTCGACGGGGAAATTCCGCAGCAGCTCATTGCGGAAGCTCTGACAGGCGCGCACAATGTCTTCCGTGGTGGTTCGGAGCTTGAGCTTTACTTCAAAGTCAAACAGGTACTGCTCGTCCACTGTCGAGAGCACCACTGGTGGGAACCGCCAGCCGATGGCTGAGATCTCGGAGATCATTACGCGCTCGTGAATCCGGCGATTCGTCGACAGCGACGCGCTGGCGCTCGCGACCACAAGTGCCTTTGAGTCTGCTGGGCGGTCATGATATCGCTTGGTATCTTCTCCACTCAGTCGTAATGAGGCTGTCGATAACACCTTCGCATTGGTGTCCACAGCTATGCCCTGCGTCGATGGTGTCGTCACGTAGATCTGCTGGATCAGCTGGAAGTTAATAAACAACACATATCACATTAGCAAACCAGCACATATACATATCACCAGGCTTAACTAGCGCAATAACACAAAGCTCACCTTCTCATACGCAGCCTGGATCTCCGCGCTCTTCCCCATAGACGCCCGCTGCAGCGGCAGCACTGCGCCGTTGCTCTGGAGGCATGCGCGCACAAGCGCCGAGTCGCTCTAAGCACGCCACACAAGTCAACAATCATCACATATACACACATACATACATACATAGGCTATAAAAACACACATACACATACCTCCAGCAGCAGCTCGAGCGCGTGCAGCGCGTTGAGCTCGAGCTCGGGTTCGGCGCAGCAGGCCACGACGCGCATCGTGAGCGCATTCGCGGCGCCGCGGTCGCCCAGCGCGCGCACGTCCACGAGCTCCTCGCGCAGCTTGAATACAAGACTTGCGAGCGCGCGCGCGCGGATCTTCACGAGCGGGTGCTGCAGCTTGGGCAGCAGCACCGTGACGCCGCCGCTCTCGTCCGTGCCCATGCTTTGTTAAGTTTTGAAAAATGCGCGCGGTAGATTCGCTTAAGTATGCAGGAGTGCGTATCTAAGCGAGAGGGAAGCAGCGAATTTTATGTTGATTGTCCTCCTGTGGAAGACATTTTGTTGTTGTTGAAAAGTTCAATGATTTTTTTTAACTGCTGCTGCTTATCTTTAAATGACCTCTTCACGCTCGTTCTCTATTGCGCTCCGCTGTGTGCGTGATGGTTGCAGTTCCTCCATTCCCGTTTCCCCGTGAGTCCACTTCCCCTTGGCGTCTCACTCGTGCGCTCGTGTCACAACACTGTCGTAAATATCTTTCTTCTATGGACGGTTCGTTCGCTCCTTGGCTCGCTATTGCACCACGAAGCGCATGTCGATGGGCTTGGAGAGGCGCTTGAGCATCTCCATCGTCTCGCTCAGGCGCAAGTTCTCCGTCGAGTTGCCGTTGAACGACACGAGCCAGTCGCCCGTGCGCAGCTGATCCAGCCCCGGCGAGAACCCGGCGCCCGTGAGCCGCGAGACCACGATCTGGTTGTTCTTGCGCTTGAACGTGATCCCCAGTGGACCCTCGCTCCAGCGTACCCAGAGCTCTGGGCGCGAGAGCGGCAGTGGATTTGGTGGCGCTCTTGCGATCGACGACTGTCGCTGGCGCATCACGTCCGAGTCGTCCAGGTCCGAGTATGAGCTCATGAACGTCGCGCCGAGCTTGGTCTGGTTGCGTCGGCGCTCTGTCTCAATGTACTGCTGGCGTAGCTCCTGGAGCCGCGACGAACCGTCTGCTGGGAAGAACGACGAATATTGCGGTGGCGGTGGTAGTTCTCCAAACGGGTCCATCTCATGCGGAGGTGGGAAACTGCCTTGGTGGTCCTCGCTTCCTGGTGAGCCCGGAGGGGGAGGAGGAACACGGAACATCCCACCGTCCCGCGACCGGCCCGACTGCGTGAATACATCGAGGTACGGTGGAGGAGGAGGCAGCGCCGAGACCTCAGCTGTGACGACACGGCCCGCTTCAATGTCAGAGAACCGAGGCGGCAGGCTCTCTCCCAGATTTGAATCGGGTGGCGGGTGGTCAGGTGGCACGTTCACACGCTGCGAGATGTCGGTATAGTCCGTTTTCGTATTGCTCCGCTCACTGCCTGTCTCCGAAACGTCTTCGTAGTCGAGGTCGCAGCTGTGAGACCGTGAACCAAAGGGAATCTGCATCCGGATCGTCTCGTCGATCGCACTTGGTCGGATCGGCATTGTGCGCGTCTGCCACGGCGCTTCGTCGAATTCAGATCTGTTGCTGATGCTATTTTGACTGCGGACTCCACCACCACTGTTTGTACGTAGCATCGTACGCGGGTGACCTGTTGAAGCTGATGGCCGTTGGGCATCGTCACGCATTCGACGGAATGATGGGATCTGTGCCGTTGCATCGTCGCTGCTCCTGACCTTCTGGAACACGAGCACCACGGGTTTCTGAACACTCTTGAGCAGCTCGAACGCGCCAGCGATGCCTCGTGAAGCCACATCAACATCTGCAATGCGCACGAAGATATCTCCTGGCTTGATCTGCTCTGTCATGGCTGGGTTACCAGCACCTGTGAGTCTCGATACGAACACGAGCCCCTTGTTGCCCGACTTGATCTGAATGCCCAGCGGTCCATCGGCCCACAACACCGCGTACTGAAGCGGACCGAGCTGAGTACCCGCCAGTAGATCACGAGACGACTTTGTTGTAGCCCCTCGTGCACCTGCAACAGCATCAGTAGTCGTACCCGGTTGCGGCGGCTGGCGTCGGAAGCGCAGATAAATCGGCTTTGGCGCTCGCTGCAGCATTGTGATCGCGCTTTTGAAGCCAATCTCGAGCGTCTTGTAGCCGTTGATGATTGTCAGAATGTCCCCCTCGCCGATTTGCGCGACCGAGGCGCTCACGCCAGTGCTGCTCACGGTCTTGACAGTCGGGTACCCGCTGCGGTTCTTGAGCCCACAGCCCAGCGGGCCTTCGTCCCAGACCACGTCGTACTCGGCATTCTTGCGCAGTCGGTCTTCGTGGAAATCCTCTGCAGGTCTGGATACCTGGATGAACGATGACTCGTGGTCAGTGACCTCGACTGTCCCCGCTGAGGACGCGGGTGAGATCGGCCCGTTCATACCTCCTGGGTGATGATACGGTGGGTAAGACGGTATTGCGCTGCTGCTTTCGATAATGCCGGGCGGCAGCGCGCCAAACTTGAGCGGCTCGAACTCGAGCTTGAGCGGGAACCGTGGATTCTTGAGTTGTTCGATGATCTCGAGAAACGGCACGCCCTGCACGGTGATCCCGTTAAGGCCGACGAGCACGTCCCCGGCGCGTGCGGACTGTAGCCCGAGCGCCGTGCCTTTCTTATTCACCCGGCGGATGACGACCTGGCCCGCCGGGTTCGCCTTGAAGAGCAGACCGAGCTGGCCGCCTTCCCACGTGATCACATACGCGTCGTCCTCGTCGTCGTCATCATCGTCGTCGTGGCCACCGTAGTCGAAGTCGAGCGGCAGCGGCGGCACACCCAACGGCGGCGTGAGCCCAGCGGTGCCAAAGAACCCTCCGCCTTCTGGCGTTGGCAGCGACGACGCGTCATCCACGAGCGTCAGCGACGACGGGTTGCCTTCCTTGAGCGAGAGCGCCTGGAGCCGCTCGTACGTGGTGAGCGGTTTCTTGTCGGCGCCGTAGGGCGGCGGCGGGCCCTTCTGCTCGGCCAACAGCGCGCTGTCGTACACGGGCGAGCCCGCGACGTCGAGCTCGTCAATGCCCGGCTCGCCGCCAAAGCCCATGAGCGTGTTCATCTTCTGCAGCCGCAGCTGGATGTACTCGTCCGGCGGCAGCGAGTCGTCGCCGAAGCCTGAGTCGTCCGAGGCGCCCGAGTCGGAGCGCAGACCGCGCGCGCCTCCTCCGCCACTGGCGCCCTCGCGCTGCGGCGGCGAACGGAAGTTCATCATGGAGCGCTCGCTCGCTCTCTGCCTATCTAGCTATCTGGCGGAAGGATTGAAAATGCGCACGCATAATGAAGGTGGTTTCGTGCGTGAGCAGCCACCGGCCATACTTGTCCCCTGTTCAATATAATATTTTGTAAATATTGATCAAACTATTAGCAACATATTGCTAATGATTTACAGTAAGTTGTACTGACTTACATGATATGCTGTCGGAATCGATGAAGGAATTGTTTGCAATTGATATCTGAGTTATAGAGGGCTGAATAGACACGGCAAACTCTGTAAAGTGGACTACTGCGTCGTTTATTTGAATTCGTCAAATTTAATATAATTTCATAATTAATTCTTTCTATAACTCATAATAAACTAGTGATAAAGCAATCTAATCTTGTGTTAATTAAAGATCCTGTGAAAATAAATATATACGTGTTGTTCGTTACTGTAGGGCTAGTTTTTCTCGGGAGGTCACAATTTCGCGTCGTGACGAAATTTGCAATACTTGTTTGTGCCACAGTATTAATTTCAACCGCGTCGGCGTTCGAGCACGCACACCTGAACAGCAAGTCGGCAATACCCCCATACACTGCTACTGTGTACAGCAGCCACACTACGATTGCAGCCCCTAGTAGCTCTACACGATCATCCTCGATCCGTTCACACGCGTGCAATCGTATCACCTCTACAACTTGATGACCATTTTCGCATTTACGATGCGACGACCAAGCCATCATTCATGTGGCAACGCAAGTAAAGAGGTTTGTTTCAGAACCCTCTCTATCAACCCTGGAACTGGTCACCAGGCTCATACAACATACCAATCATGCGGTCGCCAGCGAAGAGCCGCCAGGCGCCCCATACGGTACGCGGCCGCCCAGCAGCACGTCCCTCAGCCACTGACTGTACCAGCCCTTGGATGATGCGCAGCAGCAGCAGCCAGAGTCACGCGCTGCGGCCTTGCGTGCCTCGCGGTACTGCAAGCGCCGCCCGAATGACCTCCCGAATAGCCTTTATGCGCGGCCTGCTGACGTTGGCGCTAGTGCTGCTGCTGGGGGCGTCGGACGCTCGCGCAGACAACGCAAAGTACTCGCTCGACCTCACAGGCATCGAGTCCGGCACAGGTGCGTTGCGTTGTAGTTGCGGTATGCTGATAGCTCTGCGGCTTACATGGGTGCGGGCTTTTCCTATTGTGTATATGTTGTTTGTCTTTTTCTTTATTGAGCAGCATACACGCTCGACGTGAAGATCGGGACATCTACGAGCGGCAAGATCGTATGCAGCACCACCAGTTGTATATACGTATGTGCGTCTTATCAATACGCTGTCTTTACAGAACGCATGTCCTGTCATTCTCTATCAGAACACGTTTCGATTGATCGCGGACACGGGCTCGTCGAACGATGCGGTCCTGGGCGAGGACTGCTGCGGGGACGATGCCGAGGTGACGTTCGACTGCAGTGCGTCACCCACGTGCGTCGAGTCGTCCGACAAAATCACCATCTCGTTCGCCGGCGCGTCCATCGGGTACATTAAGTCTACGAGTTCTACTGTCAAAGGTAGTCCGACTAACACTGTAATTTTCTGTGCTATAGCGGGCGCTTTGAGACGGACCAGTGGTCGTCCAAGGAGATTGGGACGCTCACGAAGAAGTTCCTGTCGATCCAGCAGCAGGAGAGCTTCTACCGCACTGAATACGACGGCATTACAGGCCTCGCGTACTCAGCGCTCGCGCAGCCCACGGCGTCGCCGCCGTCGTCCTTTTATCAGGACCTCGTGCGCACCGGCGCCACGGCTGACGCCTTTGGCATGCAGCTCTGCGGCATCATGCAGCCCATGCTGCTAGCCTCGAACTCCAACTTTTCGCTGCACGCAGGCCAGCTGCTCATCGGCGGCATCGCTGGCACCAATGGCGAGTCGTACTACACGGGTCCCATGTTTTATTCTCCCATCGCCAGAGTGAGTCTCGGATACACGAGCTATTTTCTTGTGCGTATTTAACGGAAACTTGCTAACTTTGTTGAACCAATTTCCACCGTTTCTAATAGGAAGCGTGGTATGTGGTTGCGATCTCGGACATTGGCTACAACGGCAAGAGCCTAGGGCTTGCGTGCTCCAAATACAACGACCCGCAGGCGATCATCGACTCGGGCACGAGCAACATGGCGTTCCCATCCGAGATCTATAACGCGCTCATAGCGCAGATCCGCGCGGCGACGCTCGCGGCGATCCCGAACTTCGACACGAACTATTTTGACGCCAAGAAATCGTGCTGTGGCATCGACTACTGCAGCCCCAAGATCTCGAACGCCGTGCTGCTCACGCTGCCGTCGATCTACATCTCGTTGGCGCTTCAGAACGACGGCTCGACGGCCACTAACGAGCACTTCACAGTCGAGATCCCGCCCGAGTACTACTGGCGGCCGGAGATGAATGGCGCCGACAACAACATTCCGTGCCGCGCGATCGGGATCTCGGAAGGCAGTGCGATCATGCTCGGCGACGTGTTCATGGACGGCTTGTACGCGTATCATGACCGCGCGGGCAAGAAAGTCGGGCTCGCGGTCACGGAGAATTGTCCGAATGGCGTCAAGTCGACCAAGAAGGTATACATTGCGACGGATAAGACGGACGACTGGTGCGCGTGCTTCTCGTCCAACCTCAAGGGCAAAACGCTCCTGGCGCGCCACGTGCCCTGGGGCTCTGGTTGCTTCTTCTGGGTCTGGTGGATGTACATTGTGCTTGCGAGTGTTGTTGTGTTGCTGGTCGCCGTTGGTGTCATCGCCTACTGGTACGTGACGGACCAGAAGATGAAGCGCATGAAGGCGAGCGCGCGGCTGCACCAAGGCTCGGACGCGCCCACGCGAGCTGGCTCGGCGAGCTCGAGTGCGGCTCTGATCCCGGCCGTGGCGCCCTCGGCCTATCACAGCAAGGCTCCGCTACGACTACAGGAGCAGCAGCAGCACCAACAGGACGTGGAGAACGACGACTACTATGTCAAAATGGGCTCGCCGCACTCGGCTTCGGCGGCCTCTGACACTTCCAGCATCGCGTTGCTCTCGTCGCCTGGTAGTTCATCGAATCAGCGGCTCTCGCGGCGGCCGTCGGCGAGCGGTAGGACCTATCGCGATGAAAAGAAGGCGTCCCGCGACTCGTCCTATGAACTATGATAAAAGAGATAGAGAGACAAGACTGCTAGAGAATGGAACGTATATATAATAATAATAGGAAGGAGATGCACCATTGCTGAGTGGTGCTGTGAAATGACGCTATTGACATTGCATTTTATAAAAAAATCTGACAAAAATGGTTGCACGTCGCTCGCTTGCTCATGCGCTCGTCGTCGCATTGCTGCAGTTAGTAGCTCCAGTCTCCAGCGGCGCTGCTGGCTTCAATTGGCGAGCGCGGATCGCCGCCAGGAGGTCCATGGGCTTGGCAGCAGCAGCAACGACTGGTGGACAAGCAGCCTCCTCAGCTACCAGTTCGCTGCTTTCGCTCTCGGTCTTGCGGAGCTGCTTGCGTGCGCGGATCGCGTCAAAGAGCGACGCGCTCGTGGGCAACACTGGTGGTCTTGCATTCGGCATGCCAGAGGCTGCTGAGGCGATCTCAGCAGCGCCACCACTCTCGGCACTGGAGACTGCACACTTGGTGTCGCCTTCGATCGGCTGGACACCTGCGCTTGCGCGTTCTCGCCACGCCACGCGCTTGCTCTCAGCAGTAGCACTCACCTCAGCTCTGCTGCTTTCAGCTGCACTCGTGTTCTTCTCCTTGACATCTTCAAGCAGCTCTAAGACGTACCGGAGCGTGCCGGTTGACCCCGATGCGTACCTAGCGTAGAACTCTCGGACATCCTCCAGCAGGAGACACATAAATCCAGCAGCTACGCTGGCAGCCTGCAGCTCAACGGGCGACCGCGTGTCCTGCTTGTCGTTCTCACGGTTGCGCTTCCCGACGACGCAAATGCCCGCGCGCTTGGCCAGGAGCAGCACGAGCTCGCGACTCGCCTGTAGCAGTGTGTCGCAGTTGCTTGTGGCCATCAATTCAGTCTCGGAATTTTTGGAGCTACCAGAAAGCTGAAACGCTGCGTCCAGGTTCTTCACACGCTCCAGTATCGCGTCGAGCTCCTCGAGCGCGCCCATGGCCTGCGCCACCTCGCGCATGTTCATCCGGTAGTGCGTCTTAAGTTCGCGCTGGCGCTGGTTCGCGATCATTTCGCGCGCGTAGGACTGCGCCTCCTGAAGCGCCTTCTCGCCAGCGCCCTCCGGGTCGCTCTTGATCACTTTCTGAGTAAAGTACACATCGCTCTGCGGGAACCCGAGGTCGCTTTTGTACAATGTCTCGACTTTGACTTCGGCGCGCACGGGGCACGAGAGCCCAAGCAACTTGCAACTGTGTGGCGTCGTCGAGTTGCTAGCTTGGGCGTCTGGGCTCTCACCCAAGGCCTCACAGTGCTGGTTGTAGCTCAGTACGGCGCCCACAAGCGCGTCACACAGCTTTTTGTACCACTGGAACTTCTTCTGGCTCATCTCGTCCATCTGCTGCCGCTTCCATTCTATGAATGGCCTTTGCATCACGACATGAAGCGCGCGTCGCTCGAGAAGCGTCAGTCCCGTGGTCCGGTACCCTTCGATCACACTCGGGTGCATTCGTAGAATGTCCTTTGGGTCCATGCGCAGCAGCTGCAGCACGTTTGTGCGCTTCAGGCGCTTAGCCAGGTCAGCTGGGAATGCATTCCCCGATGGCGTCACCAAGTTCTTCAGCTGCTGCTCGCTCAGGCGTGAGATGTCGACGGGGATCGCTGAACGCAGCAGTAGCAACGCGCGCTCATTCGCCACGCGGTGCTCGTCCTCGAAGCGCGCCTCGCGACGACGCTCTTCTTCAATGTACTCGTCGGTCATCACGAGCGCCGTGTTGTACTTCTCCATGTCCTGCTCGAGCTTGTAGTACTCCTTGCGCGCCGCGGCCTGCGCGTGCTTGTCGTCCAGCACGAGCTCGGACGAGCCGATCTCCTGGAGCCGACGGGCGATCTCAGCCACCTTGGCCTTGGCCACCTCGTACGGGATCACCTCGGCCACGTTGATGCCTGCCTGCTGCAGCTGGCGCTCGAGGATATGAAGCTTCTTCTTGAGCGCGCGGCTCTCATCGTCGTCGTTCGTGTACACCTCGACCTGCCGCAGGTTCGTGAGGCAGATCGTGTCGCGCGTCACGGCGGCCTCGCGCGCCGAGAGTTCCTGCCGCCGGAGCTTGTCCTGGAGCTGCTGGATCATGGTGCGTGCCTCGCTGAGCTGGCTCTGCTGCTCGCTCGACAGCAGCTCCTTTTGGTTCTCTTGCTCCTGGATCTTGACCTCGAGCTCCTCAATGCGGTTGCGGCTCGCCTCGACTTCTTTCTCAAGCTGTCGCGCCTTGAGCGCTGCCTCGAGCTCTTCTTCAATGCTGCGCGACGAGAAGCTGAACGACGACAGGCTCTCGCTCGATGAAATGGAAGAGGACGAGTACTCGGACGACAGCAGCGTCGAGAGGTCCGAGTCGTATCGAGACGGTGGGGATGCCGACTTGGTGCACGTCAGATCCTCGTCCGTACTGAGCTGTCCAGGCTCGGACGACGACCGCTGATTGTTTGGTGCCATGTCCGTTAAGTTCGCATCTAGAGTTGCTCCGGAGCCAGAGTCCGACTCGAAGTGAGACAGAACGACTGGATCCGAGCTACCGGGAGTGATGACCACGCCGCTGGAATTGCTCATGAGGAGGTCTTCGAGCTTCTTGCGGTACGAGACCGAGCAGCAGGAGCAGATGCGGCACTTGCCCTCGACCACCGAGAGGTTGACGGCACGGAAGACGGAGCAGCGGCTGCAGATCACCTCGCCGCACATGCGGCACGAGTGGCGCTTGCGCCAGACGACAAACTCCCGCTCGCACACGGAGCAACTGCCGCGCGAGCTCCGGTCAACCCACTGGTCGCGCGCCACGAAGCACCGGTGGTCCAACACCATCTGCGACGACTTTTGGCGCGAGTATCCGGTCGCTTTCGATGGCGGCGCCGCAGGAGAGGCGCTATTGGTGCCATTGTCCATGGACACGGAGGACATGCTGGCGCAGGACTCGTCGCTCTCGTTGCTCCCGTGGCTGCTGCTGTGCGTGCTCTCGATGGCGCTCTGGTCGCCCACAGCGTCCGAGTCGCCACTGTAGTAACTCGCCGTGCGACCGAACTCGTATTGCTGCTCGACACTCACAGCAGGCTGCGGCCGCCGTCTCGTGCTGGCCTTGTTGGCATTGCTTTTGCGACTGGGTGAGACGGGCTTTGAGCGCTCAACAGGCGCGATCGACGGTGGAAGTGGCTGTTGAACTGGCTGTGGTGGTGCTGGTGATGCCTTCAATGTGCCGCGCTCCGTGAAGACGCTCTCGTCTAGCAGCGACACGAGTTTCTGCGGGTACCGCACGCTCTCACGGGCCACCATGGCGTTCGACCGTCCGCGGCCCTTGTCGTCCTGGGTTGTCGGAGCAGTCACACCATTGCTCTTCTTCACAGACTGACTACCCTTGGTCGGACTTGGATGGATGAGCACAACTTGCTTCTTGGCTGAGCTGGCGTCGTCGTCCGAGTAGAGCCGCACATTGACGCGCTCCGTCTTGGTCGAGTACCGGCTGCTGCTGCGGTCGTAGCTCAGCCGCGAGTCAATGAGCGTGTGCTTGGTGGCCGCCGCGGCTGCATTCTTGTTGTTGGTGCTGCTTCTTGGTGAATTAGCGGCTGCGAGCGTGAGCGACGCGAGCAGCGCATCGTCGAAGGAGCTCATGAGGCCCGGGTTGGCGCTCATGAGCTTCATGAGCGCTTCCTGCTTGGCCACGGAGCTGTGCACGCGCTCCGACATGATGGCTCGTACTGCGATGGAGGCGTTGGACCGACGCGTCAGGAACGAGAATGGCCCATACAGAGAGCACCAGGCGACGGACGGCGTGACTCGCATGATGTGGAGAGCCGTTCATTGAGTTGCCCGCGTTCGAAATAGGTGACCCTTCAAGATCTGGTGCATTTTCATTTACCTATATAATATACATAATAGTATATAAAAAATCAAAACCTTCAATTTATATGTATTTTTACCTGTATATGTTAAATGAATTAGATAAAGGAGATGCATACGCATTATCCAGGGTAATCTTTGCGCAGAAAGAAATCCAAAGAAGGAAACGTCTGCCAGTGCTCCATCGCGCATATTCAGCAGCTCAATGCCGCCTTCTGGCTCGATGGCCACGTCAGGTGCTGAGTGAGGGAGGTGGAGGACGTGCACCATGGTCGCACGCCCACCTTCTTCCTCGTAAACAGCGGCGTTCCGGCAACGCATGAGCGTAAGAACGTGATGTCTTAGTCCATCGTGTGTCGTGTTCATTACTTTCTGCAGTGTCGATGCGCATGAGGGTGTGTGTGCTTCTGCGCCAAGAGGGGAGGGTGGGACGGCTATCCGCAACCAGCCAGTCGCTCGCACGGATTCATTCCGCTCTGCTGGATTGCACAAGTGCTGCAGCGCATTGCGTCAGGTCTGACTGGGCCTTAGCTCGTCAAAAAGCCTGGAGCTCACACCACGAAGAGCTCAGTCCAGCGCGCCAGAAGCACATGCACGCATACGTGCAGCTCACATAATAGAGAGACGTGGCTCAACGGTGGGGATGTGAGCCTCTCATACGGATGAGAATAGCTCACTCGTTGGACGTACAGCTTGACACACGCGAACGAAAGTGCAGGAAAGCGCACATGTGGGTGTTTGTAGCGCTAGTTTTCACGGAACTGGACCCCCACAATGGTGAATGCGCGCCCTGCATGCAAGCCCCACACATACAGTACCGCTGTATGTGTGTGCGCATTCAGCCAATCTCACGTAGCAGTTCACTTCAACATGAGTGTTGAAGCCACAAGTGTCGTCTGCTACATGTACACACCAGTCACTACAAGGCAGCCAAGCACACGGCCAGCTGAGTGACTGCATTTTCAAGCTCAAGGCTCGTGAAGGGCATCAATCAATGGCAGATTGCCAGTCCAATTGAGCTGCTCGATTTTGCCTGCGAAATATGATATCCCTGTGTATTCACTCTCAATATTTCTCTTTCTATATGTAAATACGCCTTTATATATTAATACCCTCCTGATTTCGCATGTTGTACATCTTATCATCTCTTACAGGGACCGTCGTCTGTTCGGCCCCGGCGGCGTTGATTGGGTGGCGCTTGCTATTGGCGGGGGCCACTCAGAGTGACAGCTCATCTCATGGGCTCCTCTGCCACCTGACGACTTGTCTGTCGAAGCGATTCCTTATTGACGACGGCGCTGCTGGAAGTGAGCCATCCGCTCCATCACCACCAGCTCAGCTCAGCTGTCCCAGTGACCGAACAAACGGCGCCCTCGCGCGGAAATCTCAGCTCGCGCGCCAGGAAAAAGGAAAAGCAACGAGCGAGCAAACAGCTCTTCTTTGACGTGAACTTAAGCGAGCGATGGCGAGTGACGAGCCCGCGGACACGCCACCGGCGGCTGTAGCCGCAGAGACGCCGGCGCCGCAGCAGCAGGACGAGATGAGCAGCCACCCAAAGCAGCAGCTCGTGACGGTGTCCGACACGGAGAGCGAGCGTGACGCCACCAGCGAGCAGCATGACGACAATGGAGCCAACGACACAGCGCACCCGGTCACTCAGCAGCAGAGCGAAAGTATTGTAGCGCTGGACGTGGTCAACCACCACGCGACCAACTTGCTGCACGAGGCCGTCGAGCGCCAGCAGCGGCTGCGCGAAGGCAAGCTCGAGCGGCTCCGGCTGCTCTCATCCCCACCCGCGGTCGTCAACCCGCACCCCGAGGCCGTGCAGAGCGAGGCCCCCGCCGATGACGAGGACGTCAAAACCAAGAACATCCCGGACCTGTACTACCTCTTCACGAACGACAAGCTCAAGGAGGAGCCGCTTACGAAGGTGCTCAACTCGGACCCGTTCTGTATCCCGCGGCTCACGGACAACGTGCCCGAGTACCGCCCAGCGTTCAACCCGCTAAGCATCCTCGAGGGCGAGGAGAAGCTCTTGCCGCGATATTTTCGCCTTGACCCGTTCGAGGGCATCCCGGGCGTGAGCGGCAAGGCGGGCGTGAACGGCAGCCAGCGCGAGAAGAACGCGCGCGACCGCTCGACCATGAGCTCGATCCCAATCCGCGCCAAGAAGGCGGCGGGCGGCGCCGTGGCCGCGGCCTTTAAGGGCAAGACGAGCACGTTCATGGGCACGCTGCCGCGCCAGACCGAGTTCAGCGAGATCCCGGTCGCCGACACGCTCTTCCAGACCCAGCAGACGTTCCGACCGACGCTGCCGCCGCCGCCAGCGCCGCATCCGAGCTACGGGAGCAAGAGCATCAGCGCCCTGCGCTCGACCAAGGACTGGGAGGTCGCCACTGCTGCGGTGGCGGCCTCTTCCTCTCTTCCACATCCAGGAGCAGCCTTACAAGCGGAGACGTCAAGTGTCCACGGGGTGGCGCTCACGGACGCGATGTTCCTCACGTCGCTGCACCAGAGCGGAGGCGCGTATAGTCACGCGGACCATCAGTTCCGCCTCGACTACTACGCGTCGAAAGAGGCCCATCTCCAGTACCCCCAGACGCAGTCCGAGCACATGTACCAGCAGCATGAGACGACCGAGCACAGGAGGCTGGCGCGGTTCCTGCCGTCGTCATCACGACCATCGCATTCGTCCTCGTCGGATTTGAGCGACCACTCGCACTCACCGACGCCCTACATGGATGAGTCATCATACATTGTTGGACACCATCAGCAGCAGGGCCATCCGTATCACAGCCAGCACAGCAATGGCGGAGGGCAGTACCTGGGAAGCATGTTTGACGATGGCTACCGAGACAGCAGCTCCAGCAGCCAGCAGCAGCTCGTAGACGACATGATGGCCATGCAGTCGTTCGGCGAGCATGGTACATCGTCATCGTCGTCGCCGATGGGCGACAACCAGTCGTTGCAGCCGATCCCGAAGAAGCCCCGGTCGAAGAACATCTTTCGCCCGTGCACTGCACCTGGGTGCACAAAAGGTGCGCGCGGCAAGTCGGGACTCTGCCAGAAGCACGGCGGCGGCAAGCGCTGCGCGGAGCCCAACTGCTCGAAGGGCGCCCAGGGCAGCAGTACCATGTGTCTCTTCCACGGCGGTGGCTACCGATGCACCGTGGACGGCTGCTCCACTGGCGCCCGCGGGACTTCCGGGCTCTGCGCCAAGCATGGAGGCTACAAGCGTGGCAAGGAGCCTGGCGGTGACGGTGGTGGCGGCGGCGTGAGTCCAGCGAGCTCGAGCGGGATAGGCGGAGGCGGTAAGCGTCCGAGGACGCAGCACTCGCCCATGGATTTTGGCGACCACCTGGGGGACAGTCGGGATTCCGACGATCAACCGCGCTTTGACAACCTGCTATGCTAGAAAGAGGGGGACTTGACATTCGAGGACGCGATAGTATTTAACACACCACACCACTCTGAACACGAGTATTGATTAACTGTTCACTCATATTCATCATCGTACTGCAACTCATGCGGGATAGTTCACAACGGCGGGACACGAACCTGAGCTGCGGCACCGATGTGCGGCGGTGGCATCTTCATTGACTCGCTGAGAGCAAGCGAGCACGTGACTGACGCGTTTACAAATCTTTGAAGCCATTTGTCGCGTCGACGAGCTGCTTGGCAATCCCGGGCTCCATGGCCGAGTGACCCGCAGTCTGCACGACGCGGAAGTCCGCCTCGGGGACCATCTTGTGAAAGTCCCAGGCAGTCTGCATCGGGCACACCACGTCGTATCTAGAATTCATTCAGAGAAAAATATTTTAGTACGCCAGCATATACACGTATGCATGAACTGAAAAAAAACAAAAACAACGTACCGGCCCTGGACGATGACCGTCGGGATGTGGCGAATCTTGAACGCGTTCTCGTTCAGGAACTCGTCGTACGGAAAGAAGCCTTTGTTGACAAAGTAGTGGTTCTCGATACGAGCAAAGGCCTCGGCGAACTTCTCGTCACCCATCGACTTGCCCTCGGCGTCTGACTGTTTTCGATAGATTTCACAATTTCACACCAAAAATTATTATTTTCGTCAGCGCAATCAACAGTATTGGACTGACCATTGACAACGACCACGCAGCTGCTTACCGGTGGAATGAGGTTGCTCGTGGTGCGCTCCCACGTGGTCCACGCGAGCGCCGCTGGGAGACGCACGCTCGGGTCGTCGCTTGTCAGGCGCTTGTGGTACGCAGCGAGGAAATCGTGGCGCTCGTCCTCGGGAATCGCGTCGCGATACGCCTCCCAGCGGTCCGGGTAGATGAAGCTCGCACCTTGCTGTAACATGGCGCATATGCACTCGGTTAGAACTCTCATACCTAACGATACGAATGATAACCACCAGAGCAGGTCGGTGGTACCTGGTAGTAAAAGTCGATTTCCTTCTTGCGCAGGTGGAAAATGCCGCGCAGCACGAGCTCCGTCACGCGTGTCGGGTGTGTGATGGCATACGCGAGCGCCTGTGTGGCAATAACGAAAGCCATGCATTAGCATGACCATATTGGCATTCTCAACACTCCAAAGCGACCATTATCGTACCAGAGTGCTGCCCCACGAGCCGCCAAACACCTGCCAGCGCTCGATATTGAGGTGGCGGCGCAGCTTCTCCATGTCCTCCACCAGGTGCCACGTCCTGCAGCCATTCACAATTAACAGTTTAGACCCTCACACACAATAACAACACACATTTATACACACACAGACGTACGTGTTCTCCTCGAGGCACGCGTGCGGCGTGCTGCGGCCCGAGCCGCGCTGGTCCACGAGGATGATGCGGTAGACGCGCGGGTCGTGGTAGCGGCGCATGCCTTCCGAGCAGCCGGCGCCCGGTCCGCCGTGGACCATGATCACGGGCTTGCCGTACGGGTTGCCGCACTCCTCGTAGTGCAGACTGTGGGTCTTGGAGACCTGGAGCTTGCCGACATTGAACGGTTGGATCGCCGGGTACAGGAAGTCCTCGGCCGTGCGCAAGTACTCCGGCAGTGGGTACTTGCCCTCCAGTCCCTCGGACTGGGCCGCGCTCGTGGAGAACGCGGCGGCGCACGTGCCGACGGCCGCGAGCGACACGGCGAGCGTCGTGAAGGACGGCGTCTTGCTCTGGCTGCTTGTAGAGGAGCTGCCGCTGGAGACGCTGACGTCCACGGGCGTGACCGAGCGGCCGTCGCGGCTGATCGCCTGCAGCTGCACGCGCAGGGGCTTGCGCGACGCGCGGCCCAGCGAGCGGAAGAGCATACTTGTTGTCGTGTCCTTGTCTTGAGCTTGGGAAGAATTCTTTTGTGGATTCTGATGACATTTGCAACTCTGAAAAGCTAAATTTCATTGATTTGGGTGAAATTATAGTACTGGGTAGTAGTAAATATACAACTTTTGGTATGAGGAGAAAGGTGGAAAACGGTTGAGAATGGTGGGACGTTGTCACCATGGAGGATGTCGTGGCGCACCGCCACCGATAGGGTTACATATGACTGCTGTGCTTCTCGCTCTCTTGAACACTGCTGCTGGATGAAAGTTGACGCGAACTCGTAATTTTTTGTCGAATTGCCCATGATGTCGGGCACGCATGAGGCTGTGTATATTTTTACTTCTTCTTTTTCAGTAGCTTCTTATTGCGCAGCTCTTCTCTATAGTCCTCGTACTCGCCGTAACGCGTGCTGCTCACCAGAAGAAAAACAATATCACAAAAAAAGAATGTCAGCCAACCAATTTCCACAATGTCCACCATTTTCACTAATTTCAAACACGACGCACCTCCGCTCCTCCTCGTGCTGGATCTCGTCGAAGCTCGCTTCCATGTTGTACGAGTCCATCGAGTCGAACGAGTAGCTCCGCTTGCGGTTCTTGCGGAACATCCCCGCGATTACGCCGGGCGTGTACTCGCCGCCGTCGCTCACCACGAAGCTGTCGTCGCTGTCTTCGTCGCTGTACGGGTTGCCCCGCTTGGGCATCGCGCGGTCGCGGCCATGCGCCGACTGCGGACGGGATGACGCAGCGGTCCGGTGCTTGCGCTTCAGGTCGTCGAGCGCCTGCTGGATCAGACGGTGGTGCCCCTTCTTCGGAATCAAGCCAGGCAGGTCTGCTTTCTCAATGTTGCCGAGCAGCTTGATCGAGTCAAAGCCGTTCTCGAAGAATGCTGGCGCATAGTCGCTCATGTCCACTTCGAGACCCTTCAGCCACGCCAGCACGTCTCGTTGACCTTCATTGAGCGCACCACCCTTCTTCTTCGCACCACCCGAGCCAGCAGCTCCGCCGACATTGTTTGTCGGACTCTTCTTGGCGCCACCAGATCTAGACGGTGGCGGGGCGCCAGCGGTTCCGCACACGCGAGGGAACATCTTGTCTAGGAACGCCTTGCGGTCATTCACCGGCGGCTCGGGAGCAGCTCTATTGCCACCACCGCTAGGCCGCGACGCAGTAGACGAAGAAGTGCTACTGGGGAATTTTGTAGCCACTCGAGACGAAGCGCCACTTGATGCTGAAGCACGCTGGCTGGTGGCCGCTGCGCGACTGGGCTCGGGGCGGTAGACGTCGTTCAGACTGCCGTTCTCGCGCAGGTTCTTCTCCTTAAGCGCCCGCAGTTTCTGTTGTCGAATACGATGCTGCTCTTCGCGTGACCTGGAGCATACATGCAACAAAAGTTAGTCATTCACCATCAGCCAGCTTACCAACGTGAGTCCATAACTTACAGCACTCCTTTCGGCCGCGTCGCCCCTGGTGTGACCACGCGACGCGCCTGCTGTGGGTCTGTGGGCCGGGACGCCGGTGGCGCCGACGTTGCTCGTACGGTCGAAGTGCGCGGCGGCGTGACGGTGCGGCGCTGCTGCATGAGCCGGTTCTGCATGACGGTGCTCCTGGAGGGCGCCGCCGAGATCGTCGTGCCCTTGCGGCCCTTGGCCACGGGCCTCGTGAGCACTTGCAACGTGCGCGAGTCGCGCTTGGCCTTCTCCGACGCGTAGCCGTCCTGCAGCCGCTTACGCGCCTGTTCAAAGCGCGTTGTGTCCGCTGTCGCACCTGTTGTTTATCCACACAACCATGACAGTGAGTCACCAAGACATCAATCGCCTCAACGTATAACCGCGTCGCATTACCTGCCACGGGCGCGCTGGCGCCACTACCACCGCCGTTGCCAGCAGGTCTGCTACTATTACTACTATTCCCGCCACTGCTGGGCTTGTTGTCCTTGTCCTTCATGCCGATCTGCGCCATCCACTTGTTCATGAGGCTCGTGCTGTAGCCGCGCACGATCTCGTCGTCGTGCTTGGTGAGCTTGCGCACCATGGCGCCGATGTTGGTCTGCTTGAGCAGGCCCACGTCCACCTTGAGCGTCGTGAGTTTGCCGAGAATCTGTTGCATACTTGGCGCCACGGACTGATCAGCCGTCCATCCCTCGCGCTTGACGACGCTCTTGATCTGCTGCGCCATGGCGGCCACCTGGTCGGGCGACGCCATCTCCCCTTTTCGCTGTGTGTGTGTTGGGTACGGTACGTGCGCTCGCTCGTGGGGTCCACGCGCACACGTCTCTCGTAAGCCCACGCTTCCTTTGATCTTGCTCTTGTTTTGTATTTTGTATGGGAAGTTATATCCCAGCGCTGACTGCTTGCGTGGCTCGCAGTAAATAATAGACTGGGGAGAGGGACGATGGTACAGTGTACCACCGACCAAGCTTCTTGGGCGTTTAGATATTACGACCACGATACACAAATGCACTTGACTTGGTTTCACTATGCAAGTGCTGTTTTTCTCACTGCTGCTGATTTTCACTCGCATAGTAAAACCAAGTCAGGCGATGATCGTACTGTAACCGCGATTGCTTTGCGGCCATAAAGGGTGGGAACTGGGAGAAGCGGATAAAGTACGATTTTCACTAGAATTCGGAATTTAGAGAGGCATTACAGTGCAATCATTGCCATTTTTGATGGCCATCGCCATCATCAGATAGCTTGATAGACCAAGTGCAGCATGGCGCATCTGGTGCGCATGCGTTGGCCCTGCGCGTCGCTGAAACGCACTGCGCGAAGACCCGTCATCGCGACGCAGCAGCGCCGTGGTGTCGCGTATATTTTGGGCATCGAGACCAGCTGCGACGACACGGCGGCCGCGGTGCTCGACGGCGACGGCAACGTGCTCAGCAACGTCATCTCCTCGCAGTGGGAACTCAACGCCAAGTGGAAAGGTGCGTGCCGCGTCAATGCAGCTGTACACGCAGTACTGCCGTACTGATAGTGGTGATGCTGCCGTTGTATTTGCAGGCATTGTACCGGGGCTTGCAGCGCGTGCGCACGAAGAGAACCTGCCGCACGTGATCAGCGCCGCCCTTGAGCAAAGGTGAGAGAGTGAGGCTCAGTGGCTATTAGCTCCATGAGTGCGACGACAGTAAGCTGACCATCCTTATATATGTATGCAGTGGCCTCGAGAGCATGTCGCAGCTGAGTGCGATCGCCGTGACCGCTGGCCCGGGGCTCTCGCCGTGTCTTGACGTGGGGCTCATCACTGCGCGCGATCTCTGTATCGAGCACCCGTCCGTCGACTTTCTCCAGATCAACCACCTAGAGGTGTGTTTGACTACAGCGCTGTATGCTGCGATATATCCACGAAATCTCGTTCTCACCCTTCTCAATTGATGTTGCTTAGGCACACGTGTTGGTCTCGAGACTGCCGCAAGAAGACGTTGCACGACCCGAGTTTCCGTTTATCGTGCTGCTCGTATCTGGAGGTCACTGCTGTCTTGTTCTTGCCAAGGTAGGCGTGCAAGCCCAAGTGGATAGGCTGCAGCTTTTAACATCCAATTGGTTGACTATAGAGTAACTCTCGCGACGTTTATAGGGCATTGGCGACTATGAGCTGCTGGGCAACACGCTCGACGACTCTGTTGGCGAGGCCTTCGACAAAGTCGCTCGCATGCTGGACATCACATCGGAGGCCGGGGGCATGCACGGTGGGAGGCTAATTGAGCGGATGGCGATGCGAGGTTACGACCGTGCGTTCGCGTTCCCAGAGCCCATGAAGCACCGGAAGGTTGGTGTCGTTATGTTCCAGCCTCATGCTGGTCCTAGGGGTCAAGTTGCTCAATGATGCTGATTTGTATTATATAGGACTGTGATTTTTCGTACTCGGGGCTCAAGACCGCGATGCTGCGCGAAGTCAAAAAGGTTGGAGCTTTGAACCCACCACTTATCCACTTCAGTTGCGAGCATCGACTGACCTGTGCATCTTGCATCTTGCAACAAATGCTTTAGCTTGGAGAGCTGGACGAGCTAATGAAGGAAGACCTCTGCGCTTCGTTCCAGCGTCGCGCTGTGGGCCAACTTCTCACGCGTGCGCGGCGAGCGTGTCAGTGGGGGAAAGAGCAGCTCGGAGAAGACATCAACAGCATCGTACGTTGCGCTCACTTGAACTTGTCCGCATGTTAAAACATCTCATTCAGGAAGGCTTGTTTGCTGTAGGTTGTTTGCGGCGGCGTCGCATCGAATCAGTACCTGCGTCGCGAGATGATGCAGGTGGCCGCTGAAGAAGGCGTGCGTGCAGTGTTCCCGCCAGCCAAGTACTGCACAGATAATGGCGTGATGATCGCGTGGGCGGGGCTCGAGCGCCATCGCTTGGGCATGCGAAGCGATCCGCTGATTGCGCGATACACGCCCCGATGGCCACTGGAGACGCTCGAACCTCTGTAAAAAAAAGCCTTCAGACTCGAGCCTTTCTCTTGCGTGATAGAAAGATACCTCTCCCCAATAGACTTCATATCCTTTTGCTTTGACATTCGTAGCTCTTCACTTCCGAATGGACTGGCGGATCTTTGTTTGCGTTTCTGATAACGCTCGGAGCTCATTGAGGATCCGCTCGAAGCTCACGTCTTCACTCTCCCAACCAGTGTGCTGCTGTTGCTGTCGAGACTGAACAGACTGCAATTTGCTATTGTGGCTCTCCGTCCCGTCGTCATCATCTTCTCCATTGTTGACGAACGCGTGGAACTCGTGGTAGTCGATGAAGCCGTCCTTGTTGGCGTCGAACTTGAGCACAAGCAGCCGGAGCTCGGTCTCCGTGAGCTGGAAGCCGATGTCACCCATCGCGAGCTCAAAGTCCTTGGCTGAGAGCGCGCCACGGCCCGTGCGATCGTACTGGTAGAAGAGCAACTTGACCTCGCGCGCCGAGAGCCTCGTCTTCCTCAGCTGCCACTTTTTCAGGAACGCGCGGCGGTTGAAAAAGCCCCAGAGTAGCTCGCCGTAGTCAATCTCGCCGCTCCTGTTCGGGTCAAAGTGCTGGAAGAACACGTGGGTCTGCTCATCCGTGAGATTGACACCGGTCGCGAGCAGTACGTGGCGGAACTCTTCGCGGCTGAGCGTCCCGCTGCGGTTCGAATCAAACTTGCGAAAGGTCTGGAGAACGCTTTCTGTCCCCTTTGGGTGGTCGTCGAACAGCACTCGCTTGATCTTGAGCATCGCGGTCTCAAAGACACCGAGGGTGAGGACACTGTGAGCGTCCTCAGCAGAGTGACGTCTGCCATGGAGGTCGTAGACGAAAGTGTCGACGTCGTGTCCACCTCTGTCCATCTTCACGCTGGCAGCGTCGATCTCGATTTGGGAGAGCGGGCCCGAGCCCAGGATCGGGCCCTTGACGTGCTTTTCGCCTCTGCCGAGCGCGACGCGAGTCGATTGAGCGATCCTCTCCTGCTCGCGCTTGGCGGAGATCATCGTGCGTTTCACCTGGGTCTCGAGCGTAGTGAGCAGCTCGTGGTACTCGAGCGTGTCGGCCACGAGCTGCGTGACCTGGCGCGAGTCGTCGCGCTTCTGGTCGTGTGCGCGCAGCTTGCGCTGATTTTGTAAGAGCAGCTGCTGCTTGCGCAAGTGTGCGATCGCCTCGGTCTTGCACTGCAGCTCCTTGGTGGTTTGGATGTCCTTGCGGGACTTGTGAAGCTCGAGCTCGAACGTCTTGCGGTCCTGCGTCCATGAATTGCTCAGGCTCGAATCAAAGGTGCTGCTGCTGCTCGAGTGGCGCCGCGTGCGAGTGGATGTGGGCTCGAACGTGAACTGTGAGCTATGTTGTTGTTGCTGTCTCGCAGAAGTGGACGGGTGTATTTCCGAAGCGAGTAGCTCCTTGTTTGACGAGGTCGCTTGAAGATGGACGCTTTTACTGTGCGTGTCTCTCACCTGGATGATATTGTCCACTTCTAGATCCTTGTTGCTGGCCGCTGTGAGCTTCGAGCTCCTGCTATCGTAGCTCATCTGGACAGCCTTGAAATTGACATCCGGCCACACGCGGTGGACGCTTGGTGGACTCTGTGGCTCGGGGGCCGCGTGCGCATCTCCATTGCTGATCATCATGGCTTCATCTTCCCACATGTCGCTGGTTTCTTCTTCGTCATAATCATTCTCATTCGCGATGTTGCGTTCGGCGTACGCGGGGAGCTCTTCGACTTCGTCAGCATCCTCGTGAGCTTCGTAGCCACGCGGTTCTTTTTCCACTGGTGATCTCTTTGCAGCAACTGCGCTCTCGGCTCCCTGTTCTCCGCAGATGAGAAGAGTCCACGCCTCTTGGTCCCTGCTCTCGCTCGGAACGAGGATCATGCGCGAGAGCAGCCACAGCATAATTTTCTCTCGTGTCGGTGCTGCTTGACCTCGGAGCAGCCACTGCTGGACTGCATCGTCCAGGTCTCGCGCTGACTGGTGGTCTTTAAAGCCATTAACGGTCATCTTGAACTGCGCAAAGTCGGGGTGTGTATGGCCAATTGAGCGCTCAAAGGCACTGGCCATGTGCTGCTTGGTCACCTTGCGCACCACACATAGCCGTGGCTGGTGCTGCACGGTCACCGTGAATATGAGCGCGTACTGCGGCCTTACCTCCTCAGCGACGGAGACGCTCGCAATCACAAACTGCTGGCACTCGTGGCCCTGAAGCCACGGCGCAATCGCAATGATCACATTGCGTTGCTGCCACGTGAAGATATTCACCTTCTTCTTGCTCGCGGTACCCCCGTCAGCTGCAGCAGCAGACGCGGGAGCTCGCGGCTGCTTGAACTGTCTCATTCTTATCACTGGCGGGTGCCACCGAAGTGCCGAATGATAGCAAATGCGCGAACGAGGGGGATGACTGGTGCAAAGACCGCGTGCTGATGAAGAGAGATGGATACACTCTTCTCGCTCGTCGCAGAGCAGTCAGGTGGCTCCCAGGTACATGCAAAATGGCCACACGGACAGACCGGACAGGCAGCAGCTTGTCCATAGAGAGAGAAGCGTGGTGCTTCAATCGTCATCAGTGCTGCGGCGGCTATTACGAGAAGGGCGGACCAACCATGGAGCATTGGAACATGAAACTGCTCGCGAACGGTTACAAGGCGAGTCGAATTCTGTTTGACCTTTGATAACGAGTAAATTTGGCATCATCTGCATTTCAGCAGTATCGTGTGTATATTTTTTGTATTAATTACTATAATTTATGTTTCTAAAAAAGGTTTTCCTTAAAATAAGAGGTGAAAAGATGTAAAGATCGCGCCGCGAAGAGCGCAATACGAACCTCCACCCATCTCCCTCCAGTTCTGAGTTGCATCCTCACATACAAATTCCAAGTACAATGTCCTTCAAACCAGGTATTCTATTTGACAAATGCCTTTATTATTAGGGAGAGTATGTGGCGAGCAGGTGAGTTTTATCGGTCGAGCGCTCGCAGCGTGAGCTGCTGATGGATGGCGAAGCAGACTTCGCCACCCACAGCGGCGCAATCAGCACAGGCTTCTGCGAATCTTCCACTCGCTTCACCACTCGTAGATCCGCTGGCTCAGCCTCATCGCCTCCAAGAGCTCCCGCCATGCGCCGCAACGCCAACGGCCTGCTGACGTTGCTGCTCGCTGCCGTCTTCCTGCTCTCGCTCGGGTGCTGCGGCGGCCCTGTGGCCGGCGACGACGCCGCGGCTGACGATGTGAGCGATGCGCATCAAGGCAGCAGTAGCAGCAGCAATGCCAAGCCGCAGGGCATGCGCACGCGACCCGTGCTGCTCATACCGGGCTTTGCGTCGTCGCAGCTGCATGCGTGGAAGAAGGTGACGTGCTCGCACTCAATCCAGAAGAACCTCTACCGCGACGTCAACATCGGAGACCGTACGTTTTGCATTGAAATGGAGCTCCTCATTGTGTAGCCATATTTACTGACTGTGTATTGTATGTTGTTCGTATTTGCAGGCCTCT
Source organism: Globisporangium paddicum (assembly GCA_023334015.1). Taxonomy (NCBI): domain Eukaryota; phylum Oomycota; class Peronosporomycetes; order Pythiales; family Pythiaceae; genus Globisporangium; species Globisporangium paddicum. The sequence continues at coordinate 36,171 of JAASFV010000074.1, forward strand.
GGGTCGATGTGGCGCGCATCCTCGCGCAGAGCGACTGCTGGGTGCGCTGCATGCAGCTCCACATGGCCAACCAAAGCGAGATCGCGTGCAAGCTCCGTGCGGCCGACGGCGTGGCCGCTATCTCGGAGCTCGACCCGGGCCTGCTTACGGGCCCGCTCTCGACGATCTGGGGCTCGCTCATCCGCGACCTCGTCGAGCAGTTTGACCTCGGCCCCGACCAGCTCGTCGTCGCACCCTACGACTGGCGCCTGCCGCCCGCCAAGCTCCAGCAGCGCGACAAGTACTTCAGCTCGCTCAAGATGAAGAGTGCGTCTTAAGAGCCATGCTATGCTATGTGATTCAAGTGCTTACGTCGCTTATCTTACTCTTTGTATGCATAGTTGAGTACACGGTCGGGCTCCACGGCGAGAACGGCGGCATGGTCGTAATCGCGCACTCGATGGGCAACGGCGTCTTCCGGTACTTCCTCGAGTGGCTCAAGCTCGAGCTCGGACGCAACCACTGGCAGGCGTGGATCGACAAGCACATCTCGGCCTACTTTGCCGTCGCCTCGCCGCTGCTGGGCAGCTCCGAGGCCCTGGAGCTGCTCAGTTCTGGGATCACGTCGGGCCTGCCGATCGCCCAGCGAGAGATCCGGAAACTCGTCACCACGTTCGGTACGATGTACTTATTATCTGGAGTGAGTGATACCTGTCGTTTTGCATACTTACGCTCACGTACGTTGCATCATGCATCCCACAGGCTCGATTATCAGCTTCCTGCCGATCCCGTCGACACTGAACTCGACGCACGACGCCGACACGCTCATCAACGTGCGCTTTGAAGCGACGATCGACGGTGACAAGCGGTCGCAGAACTACACGAGCAGCGACATTGCGTCGGGCCGGTTCTTCCGAGACATGGCCGAGCGCGATCCGATTTTTGCCGACATTGAGAAAATCCGCAAGAGGTATGCTGCAACCTTCTTTTTTCATTCAAGCTGTCGAGCTCTCTATATGCATATCTGACGGGTGCTCTGCTGCTCAGGTTCTACGAAGACGACGACGTGCTGGACCACCTGGCACCTTGGGAGCGCCCGCCCATCGCTTCAGTGTACTCAATCTACGGAGTCAATCTGCCGGTACGCTCTGCTTTCGTTACTTCTTGGTTTTACACAGGCACTATATATTCTTACCCAGGGCTCCTCTCATCCAACTTTGTAGACAAAGCACAACTACAAGTACCAGGACACGGACACTGCTGGCCACTGGTACCAGCTCTCACTCGGAAACGAGGACAGCAGCCGCCAGTCGTGCAGCAAGACGGGAGATGCGACCGTCCCGTACCACTCGCTCTCCTGGGCGCATACGTGGCTGGGCGACAAGGACGCGGCTGTGGCCGTGACCCAGGTGCCACAGTCGGTCTACTTCTCCGAGGACAACATCCGCGCGTTCACGGCCACGCGCGACGGGCCCAACCACCACGCCGAGTACAAGCTCCACGGCCGAGACCAGCCCATGTGTGCGTCGGTCGACAAGAGTACCGCGGCGGCCGCGGGGCTCCTCGAAGGCTTCTTCAAGGCCACGACGCTTGACCAGATCACGTTCTTCGAGCGGCGCGAACCTGAGCTTAGCAGCAATGGTGGTATCACCCAGACGACGGGCGTCTGGGAGATCGATGGCGCCGGCCACCGCGAGATCCTGGGCAACCCGTCCTTCCTGCGCGAGCTTCGCGCCGAGCTGCGCAGCCTGTTTACGAAGGCCTCGAGCTCAGACAAGACGGCGCGGCCGCCCGTGATCGACGGTGACTGCTACTGGAATTACCGTCAGGCCAAGTGCGAGTTCGCCGAGTTCTGCGAATACCGCTACGCGTTCGGTGACGTGATCCTGGACCAGTCATGTCGCCTTCGACCGCGTAGGAAGCGTCCAGCGGCCACTCGCCCGCCGCTCGTCGAGAAGATTCAAGGCGGTGAGGAGCTCCAGTCACTGCTTGAGACTGGCGACAAGCCCATGAACGCGCCAGTAGAGGAACCATCACACGTCCTCGACAGTGTGCGTACATGCTCTGCGCCGCACGAGGGCAGCGCCATGGTCTGTGCAGCAGCCTAAGGCTTTGTCTCTCTCTTTGTGCAAGTGAACCTATGAGTATGTGTCATAAAGTTAAGATATCAATTTTGAACCAATAGTTTCTCATTGTTCAACACTGTTGCCTCAAAATGCTCTCTGACTTGCTGATGAATGACTGGACGGAGCTTCTCGCACGCAGGTTGCGTGTGTGTATTCTACTGCAGGAGCGCGTCGGCGTGGAAGTTGACGTGCTCCTCCACAAACGACGCGATGAAGTAGTAGCTGTGGTCGTAGCCCTCCTACAAAAACACGCAAAATAAGAAAATATTAGTATAATAAAAACTATGTCAGCATAATGCAATAAGCCGTACCTGCATGCGGACGGTGGCCTTCTGGCTGACCTTCTGCGCAGCAGCCTAGAATATAAGAAGTATCAACCAAATCACAAAGCTTTAGCCTCAGTTTAATAGACTTAATCCCAGTAGAACGCACCTCGAAGGCCTCTGGCAGCAGCTGCTTGTCGTGCAGGAACTGGTCCTCACTGCCCTGGTCGATAAGGATCGGCGCCGCCACAGGTCCGTGCGCGAGCAGCAGCTGTGTTGCGTCGTACTGCTTCCAGGCCTCCTGGTCTGGCCCCAAGTAGCCCGTGAACGCCTTGATGCCCCACGGACACTGGCTCGGGTGCGAGATCGGCGCGAATGCAGAGATGGACTTGTATTGGTCCTATCATTAAAATCAATAAAAAAATATTGGGGGAGTGAGAATTTAAGTAGACAGAGAGAGAACGTGAGACTCGAAGCGCACCGGGTTGCGGATGCCGAGCACGAGCGCGCCGTGACCGCCCATCGAGTGGCCCATGATCGAGTGCTTGTCCTCCAGGATGGGGAAGTTGGCCGTGACGAGCGCCGGCAGTTCCTGTCAAAATAGCAAGTTTATTATTTGAGTACGACCAGAGGGCACATGCACATGAGAGCGTGTAGCGTGTGTACCTTGGTGACGTAGGTGTACATGCGGTAGTGGTCCTCCCACTTGGGCTCGGTCGCGTCCACGTAGAAGCCCGCGGCCGAGCCAAAGTCCCACGAGTCGTTCTCGCCCTCAATGTTCACGCCGCGCGGGCTGCCATAACAAGCAGCAACGTGGTAATACTGAGAAAACCATACTAAGCAAGAAATACCACCCCGCAATGGACATCTACCTGGTGTCCGTGGTGACGATCGCGATGCCGCGCGCCGCAGCGATCTTGGCGGCGTTGGGCGCCTTGACGAAGAGCAACTCGTCGCTGCACGTGAGTCCCGCGAGATAGAAGAGCGCGGGCACCTTGCTGGTCTCCGAGGCGCCGGGCGGCAGGAAGACACTGAAGGTCATCGTACACTTGGTACTCGCGCTCTCGTGCGAGAACTGCTTCACGGAGCCGCCGAAGAGCTTGACCTGCTTCACGAGCTGCATCTTTGATTCGGACAGCAGTTTATTTGATTATATATCAAATGAGACTAGATTTTGAAAAATCATGCTTATCCACCATTTGGTGATTTCCGGTAAAAAAAAAAAAAAAAAGGCTCGAAAGTTCCGCCACTCGTTTTCATACTTAAACGAAGTTTTAAGAAAGCAGCGAAAAACTGTTTGTCAACAAAAAGAAACCCAACCAAAATGACAAGAGCGACGCGTGGAACAGGCGAGGAGGCCAGCGGCAACGATCTCGACCCCGATTACGAGCCGCCAGAGGAGACAAGCGAGTCATCGGAGGATAAGGCGCCGCCTAAGCGCGGTGCACCTGAGGACGAGGAGAGCGACTACGACGACGAGCCTGAGAGCGACGCTACGACTATGCTCTCTCGCCACCTGCCGCGCCAGACTGGAGACACCACGTCGCACTCCATCTCCGACATTTGTGGCATCACTTGTTGCGATAAGACGTGTCTCTACGAGGTGGATATAGTGCGTATGGTCGTTGGCAGCCTACGCAAGATGACACGCCACGAGAAGCATACCAGCCTGGTGACAGCGCTCCATCCTCATGGTCGCCGATAACACCAAGCGGCGTCGTGGCATAGGCGACCGCCAACGCTTTGTGATTGCGTGCCCTTGCTTGGGCAGCTGTACGCCACTGCGTTCTGTGTTGTGTCCACACCAACATTCACCATGTACCGCAAGAGCGTGTAAGATGGAGAGATAAACCTCGTGGTGCACAGCGGCAGGAACAACCAAAACGCCAGTAAAATTGATTTGGCTTGTCGACTGGTTTACCGAGCTGGCTGTGGTGCACGCTCAACAAGCGCTGCTGCGCATTCGCTGACAGAAGAAGGGGAACGGTGTAGTCGTGCGATATATCCCGACGAAGAAGTATATGCTGTTTCTGCCCATTTACACGTGGAAACCGCTGTACTAGCAAATGGAGGAGGCCGACGACAAGCCCCCAGATGAGTAGCGCCCTTATGCTTAACACCTTTCGGAAGCTGCTGCAACGTCACAGCCCCAGACCCGCGATCAAGACGCCGCGGTCAAACGTGTGCGACCAGTACGTAATCTACAAGAACGCGATGCCCTCACACCTAAGCACAACAAGGACGAGAAAGCTCGGCTGGCACACTGAAACAGCGGCAAAAATGAGGTGAAAAACATGAACCATGCTTAACTCTGTCCTCAACTATGATTCTGTTTGATCTGACATATTTTATAGTTTGCGTTTAGTGAAGAGTACGTGAACGACACGGAGGCTGCAAGCGGCAAGAGCATCGTTCTGACCATGAACTACTTGCAAAATCTCACGCTGCCATCGACTGGAGAGATCCCATCCTCGTGGTACTTCTCTTCGCTGATTTTGGTCTTGGTTTTTGGCATTCACGACGCGCAATCTGGAAACACGTGAATTTTGCCTAGATGGAGCGCGCAGGAGCGAAGGGAAGAAACGAAGTGGTGTCGATGCTGCTCATTCATCTCGAGCCTCGATTTGACCCGGAGGGCGACATAAAGCTAACATTCTACGCTGACAACTACGTGGACAGAACAAGAACAACTTTCTGGTGAAGTTGCTCTTGCTGTTCGCGCACCTCGGCGCATACAAAGAGATCAACTACAAGTTCTTTGTGAAAAAAACGCACAAAGAACGCTTGCGATCGCGGGTTTGCCTACATCCGGAAAAGGTTTGAGCGCGAGGACTGCTGAGTTCTCAAGCACATTATCGAGACGATCGACGAGGCAGCAGTGACATTGCAAAGAAAGGATCTGGAGAGCCTGGACCCTCCGTCCTTCGACTTTAACCAGTTCTAAACGAGCTGTACAATAACGTGAAGGGACTGCAGAGGTTTCAGCTCTTCCAGATGAAGAGGTCAGACCCTGGCATGAGAGAGTGTCGCATAGCCTCAGACACAATGCCAGTGCGCATGGACCTGCGCAAAGCCTACGACGGCGTTACTGTTGACGTCAATGTTGCACAACAGCTCTTTGATTTTCTCAACGACTTGTCGCCTCTGCCTGTGAGCTCTGAGAAGCTCGTCCATGTGCGACAGAACCTTTTCCCGTTCGTGCCTGCCGCGTTTGCTGGCGACAGCCTGTATAGACAACTAAAGAGGAGGAAGAAGCGAAGACGATGAAAGCAAAGCAAGTTAAGAAAAATCATTAGCGGCATTTAATGGCAGAAGCGCAGACCAGCAGCGACGACAACAAGAAAAAGTGCACGAAGAAAGCCAAGAGCGTCGATAAGGAAAGATAAGGAGGCGGCGCGCCAGCGAAGAGCAAGACGACAACGAGAGTCAACGCCTCCAAAGTCGCCTCCGTTCCGCCCAAAAGGCATCAGAAGAAGAAGAAAACGCCCAAGAAGCAGCCGACCGAGAATGAGAGCGAAGGTGCCTGGAACGATGAGAGGATCTAGGGCATCGGTGCATCCGTGGCAGCATCAACGAAGCGTAAGCGTACGTTTTCGAGCAGCTCTGACAAAGGAAAGAACGCAATTGTGTGAGAGAGCTCACTTTTAGACATTTTCATTTTCAAAATGATGGTTCATGGATATTCCAAACTTCAATGAAATCATGGTTATTGACACTTTTTTCGACAGCTCTGAATATGTCGACATTAGCATATGCAAAACAGGCCGCTGTCAAAAATTAACAAACGAGACACAAGAAGTCCGAATTATGCAATTCTGAATGCATATTCGGATTCGCCGTAAATTTTAATGCCAGAATACAAAAGTAAAAAAAACGAAATACGAAAAATGTGTTGGACGCCTCGGGCCGGACGTCGTTGCTCGATGAATTTTTCACTTTTCTGGAACCTGAAAGGCTCAACAGCTTGCCCAGATCAGTAGCCATCGATTGCACCCCTTACATGCCGATTTATCTAATGGTGGATAAGCATGGTTCCGTATAATGTAGTCTTAAATAATAAAGAAAGCATGATAATTTTGTTGTCTGTCAATTCGTAAACTAATTGAGGAAAAGAAGCAATTCACAAGAGAATCGCCTACAAAGGCAGCCGCTGCATGGCAACTAACATCATGACCATATAAGCAACATAAAATGATTGGCGCATCACGTCATAAACAACATGCACACAGCCATGCAGTTCTTGTGGAGCGATTTTTTTGCGTAGCTTCACTTCATCGCTCGTGGAGTATGCTTCTTGCCTCATGCTGTGGTCGTGTTTTGATTTTTGGGTCTGTCAAGGGGACAAAATCATGCGTTTTGCCCATCACCCATGTTATTTGATTCTAAATACCAAACACCTCTGGAGGCGTTTGATTTTTAAAACATATCATTTGATTTGGCGGTAAGAAATCAAATCAGAAAATAGGATACCCAAAAGCAACTCTGTTGACTCCCCTATTAAATATTTTGTAATTGAAATAGGTTACTTGTGTGATTGAAGGCAAATGACTGAATGAATTGAGCTTAAAGGGGCTCGCATGGCCGATTGAGATAGTTTAGGAGGTAGAGAACAGCGATGAACTCTGCGTCCAACGTCCCCTTTCCACTACTTTCTCTCGCAAAGACGCGGAAAGGGGCGTGACATGATATGACGCCGTGATAGGACACCCACACATTATGTCATAGGGTTCTCTTGACTATAACCCAGGCTACTGAATTTATCTGACCTGGGTCATGTTCTATCTCAGTAATAAGTTTATTGCGATCACCAAGCTTTTGTCCACAGGCAGACGACTTTATAAAGGTGTTTGAGTCAGTTTTAGAATAACTAAATCGGGGTAATAGAAGAGACGGAGTGTGTTAACCAGGGTAGATGGGCTTCGACCAGAGCGATATGAGCAAACACGAGCAAAGTCACCCATAGCCAATTGTATGAGTGCATCGGATTCGTAAAACGAACAGTAGAAACGTGGTGACTGTGACTACATGTGTGTGATATTTATGCCTCCAACCAGCTGCATTTGTGTGTTTCATCTAGTATGTATGTTATTCCTTGTCAAAATGCTAAGTCCAAATGTGCACACATTCACCACTGGACATATATGACCGAAAAAGTATTTCACTTTCTAGCTTTTTGTCTCCGTTTATATATATAAATCGACCAATCAAGGGCTAGCGCAAAGTGATGTTATGAAAAGGCCACCTGTTTCTAATAAGGGTTCACATCATGCTTTTATATATAAATAAGGTTTGGGATCTCTAGTTCAGACCCTTAATTGGCCGATCTACAATCGATTTGGACAATCTGGGTAGTTATCGCAATATTATATATTTTATATAATAAACTCAGATGCATGACAAATAGTGAGCATGTTGGCAATGAGTTTATTATTCATTTACAACTGACTCGTGTCGGGTTGTCGGTGGGTTCATGTTTAAGCTGAGGCTAAAGCCTATTTCTCACTACTGTGGTCGCTGCTCTCATCGTCGCCAAAGCTACTCTCGCTATTGCTACTGCACTCGTCGGAGCTGATCACGACCAGCTCGCAATTAGCAGGTAGAGGAGGCGGGTGGGCTTGACACACTTGGTCTCGAGAGCGAGCGGATCCTTGCGTGTCCGCTCATGGTTGCTGAGCTGCCGCTTCGAGTTGAATGTTTTCTCACAGACGTCGCACATGTGCGTCTCAAAGAAAACAATCTCTGTTGGATTCTCTTGCTGTTGAACCCCCTTGGCTCGAATGAAGTAGTGGAGGCGAGTGTTGGTGACTGCGCCTGCCGCTCCGCTCCGCCATGCGCCATGTCACCTTTAATGAGAAGGATTTGGCCTTTCTTTAAGGCCAATATTTCCTTGGACACCCTCATGTTGCCGCCCCGAAGACGGTCGGGAACATGTTGAAGCGAGTGCATCCTCGAGAGCGATATTAGCCAACGCTTGGACACATCTATGGGTTGTGAACGCCTCAGCAACCTCAAACGTCGGGAAATCACTGTGCGGCTGCTCGTCCTCTCCACCGGGAATAGAACGGAGAGCGAAATACAGCCCGACCACCCACTTGGAGCGGAGTATCTCGGGGTCAGGGAGGTAACTCGCCATCTCTCTGAACGAGTCGAGCATGGTACCGTACACCTTCTTGAAAATCTTGTCCAAGGAGAACTCTTTCGTGTCCTTGAGAGCTTCCATGAGCTGATAATCCGTGAAGAGTTCGTTAATCACGTCGTAGTCCTTGTTCATGATCACTGCTTCCTCACTCGCAGTTCCGGTACGAATTGAGAGTAAGAGGTCAAACGATCTACAAGGGACAATGGGTGACCCGCATGGGGCATTGGGTGATCTGCAAACGGAAATGGGCGATCCGTATGGGAAATGAGTAAAGAGTTTCACGTGAAAAGAGGATGGTACAGAATTGAATATGATTGCTTACGCGACGACCCAAACAAGAATGTACTGCCAGTAGAGTCAATGTGTATGGTGTCTGGGCACCATAAGTTTGGCAGCGCGATAGACCCACGAACTTCAACATGCGTACATAAAAAAATCGTGTGCACCAGATTGGATAGCTTCGAGATGATTCGACGTCGCTGTCCTGCCCTTGCAAGCAGCTTCAAACAGTTGAAGTCAATTGATCGACTGCGCGGCTTTCTCCAGTCCGCCAGTGGTCCGTTTCCTGGCTAGCCCTTCGGCAAATCACGCGCCCACTGGGGTGTTCGCTGCCTGTCCTTCTAGAAGACCTCGTCAAGTGCGTGCTGGCTAGCAAGGTCACGGAGCTCAACCGTCAAGAGACCAGTCAAGTGTTGTCTGTGCTGCTCGTCTACGTGCTGCGTGGAGATCTCGCT